>VMDO01014590.1:10486-54178 GCA_007922755.1 Pedetes capensis | reverse complement strand
TCACCCATAACACAGGGCCAGCACATTGTTCGGTTCCTGAGTGGGAGGCAGGCCCGCGGATAGCAAAGGTAAATCATCAGTCAGGGTGCAGTTCGGAGGGGCATGGAGTCCAGGCAGCTGCTATTGTCAGCAGGGCTGGCGAGGAGAAGCGACAGCTCTCTCTGCAGCCGGGGCCGAGAGCACCCACTCACAAGACTCCGGGAGCCCAGAGCAGAACGCACTGCTAGTACTTACAGCACCGGCAAGAGCGTGTGCACTGCCCAGCACACACACGGCATGGTGCAGGGGAAAATGAGGCTCAGGAATGCTCATTAATTAGCTGGGCCAGGTACCACGCGCACGCATGTAATCCCAGCAACTCGGGAGGCTGAAGCAGAAGGGTCACAAGTTGGAGGCCACAGGCAGCCTGTGTAACTCAGAAAGATCCCGTCTCAAAATAAGAATAATGGGTGGGGGACAGAAGGTGCGGCTCAGAGGTAGACCATTTGCCTGGTGTTGATGCTGGATTCAACTCCCCAGTATTGCAATAAATATACAAGTAAGTAAGCAAATAAATAAATAAAATCAGCCCAGCTGGAAAGTGGCCAAGGGGCATCTGCATCCAGGCTGTGAGACCCCACTGGGGCTCTTAATTATCCATCTATACCCTGTGAGTTATAGAATGAGCATCTGTTGAGCACCTACTATGTGCTAGTGCTTCCCAGATATCCTCTGCAGCCTTTACAACATCCTTGCAGAGCAGATAGCCTGCGGTACCCTGGCATGGTTCCTAGGATGAACTAGAACTGGGGTTCTGCCAGGCTCCAAAGTAGGGCGCTTGCTGTGCCACAGGGTCCCCCACCTCCCTGTCTCCTGGGCTGCGGCACCCCAGATACCCAAGGGAAACCTGGGTGCCCTGGGGCCCTGTCCTGAGGCCCCCCAACTGTGGCAGAGGGTGGCTGAGGCCAGGCAGGGCCCTTCTGGCTCCCAGGGCTCTTGGGGCTCCATGTGCACTTCCCAGTGTTGCACCCCCAAGGGACCCCAGGGGCTAGGCTGGCTGGTGTTTTGGCACCGCCAGGAGCAGCTGCCAGGCAGCAGGGTTTCGTCTTTCCAGGCAGGGTGGGAGAATCCAGCCCCCCTCCTGAGCTCTTGTTCTCAGCAAAAGACCTTGGCAGGACCCCTGATCCTCTCTCCTTCCCTGGACGGATGGCTTCCAGCTGCCCGCAACCCCAGCCTGGGAAAATTCCTCCGCGCTCTGCGGGTCCCCGGATCCTGAAACCTGAGTGGCCCCCTCCATCCGCTGAGCCACCCTTTCCCTTTAGCGCCAAGGTCTCCGCGTTCCCAGAGAGCCCCCCACTAAAGTCACCACAGGAATGGTGTGACAGCCACCGGAGGGGGCTCAGGATGGATGCGTCCTCAGTCGTGGACCACTATGTGTCCCAGGCCTGGGGCGAGTGGGGCTCCGACATCCTAGTGAGTTTGGCGTTTTATAATGGGGGACACGGAGCTCAGAGAGGCTAATGACAGATCTGCAGAGTAACTCAGGGTGGCGTGAGGCCAACCACACCTGGCCTGTCCCACTATCTTGCTAGAAAGGAGGGGAAACTGAGGCCCAGAGAGGGGAGGGCTCTTCACAAGAGACTTTGCCAGGAATATCGGGGCCGGGGTGAGCCCAAGAGGATCCTGTTCCCAGGCTGCACCCCTCGCTGCCTTCCCTCCAAATGCGTCTCTGGTCCAGTCCATTGCCCTTGACCTTGCTGCCCACTCTCTCCCTCCCACGGGAGCACAGGGCTTCCTCCAGGGCTGCAGATCTGAACACGTCCCTCTCCTACCATAACCAGCTCATTGCTGTGGGATTAGTGCAAGGCCCCGTCCCACGTCCATCCCACCTCCTTCTCCCTTCCTTGTACCCAACGAGTGTCCCCAAGTACACCTTGCCCTGCCGAGCCTCTGGGCTCCCACAGATGCTGTTCCCGCAGCCCAGCTTGCCCCCCACTGCCAGGACTAGCATCCGACTTGGTCTCCCCTTTCCAGCGGGTGCCCTCTCGGGGGCACGCCTGCCTCTTCCTCCTGGGGCTCCCCAGGGCCTGCTTCCTCCCCTGGGGAGAAGGCAGCATGGGGCCCAGGAGCTCTCATGGTGGGCCATGGAGGCCGGAGGAGAGTGCGAGGCTGTGGCAGAAGGGCCCCAGTCCTCCCTCAGCCAACACTGCCTCTGAGGGCTGGGAGCCAGGGGCTGAGCCGAGGGAGAGTGAGAGCAACAGGTGCCGCTCCCGCCCCCGCTCCCCGCCCTGGCCTTTCCCACATGCAGCCGGCAGCTGGGAAGATGGATGAGCCTCCTGGCCAGGGCTGGGGACAGGGCTCATGTCACCCAGCCTCAGGGCCCCGCCTCAAAGGGCCATAAAAATGTTCCAGGGGCAGACATGGGATGTGGGACATTTTTCCAAGTCATGGGAGAACCATTGTTTTTTAGTTTGGGTTTGGTTTTTAAAGAAGAAAAGAAAGAAAAAGGAAGAAAGAAAAAGCAAGAGTGAAGGAAAGAAAGAAAAAGAAAGAAAGAAAAGAAGGAAGGAAGGAAGGGAAAAAGAAAGAAAAAGAAAGAAAGAAAGAAAGAAAGAAAGAAAGAAAGAGAAAGAGAGGGAGGGAGGGAGGGAGAAAGAAAGAAAGAAAGAAAGAAAGAAAGAAAGAAAGAAAGAGCGAGCGGGTGGGCAGGAGGGCGGGCAAGTACCAGGCGCTGTGGCGCACTCCTGTAATCCCAGTGGCTTGGGAGGTGGAGGCAGGAGGATTGCAAGTTCGAGACCAGAGGCAGTCTGTGTAATTTAGTGAGACCCTGTCTCAAAAAGTAAAAAATGAGTTGCAAGCTCAGTGGTCCAACACTTGCAAAGCATGCAGGCGCGTGGCCCTGGGTTCAACCCCCAGTACCGCAGAAAAAAAAAAGAAAGAAAGAAAGAAAGAAAGAAAGAAAGAAAAAAAGAAGAAAGGAAGAAAGAAAGGTGGAAGGAAAGAAGGAAGGAGGAAAAAAAGGAAGGAGGAAGGAAGAGGGAAGGAAGAGGGGAGGGAGAGAAGAAGGAAGGAAGACCTTCTAAAGTGTGGGCTCCAACCCGCATCCACAGGCCAGGCTGAGAGACCCCAGCAGCTCCCTAGCTGGGCTGGCCTTTCATTGCCCACCTGCCCCACCTCTAACAGGCTCTGTTGACCCCGGGGTGGGTGCAGCTCTCTGAGCCTCAGTTGCTCATCTGCCGGGAGGAGCCATAGGCTGGGTCCTTCCAGCCCGATTTTCTCCAAGCCTGGGTTTGCCAAGAGCAGAGGCAGGACCCTGGAGTCAGCAGAGTTTCTGAAGTTCTTGTCCAAAGCAGAGAACTGAGGCAGAGAGGGTAAAGGGCCAGAACTGTCTGGGGAGGGGCCTTCTCCGCAGCTCAGTGAGCGACTTAGCCTGGCCACTGCTTAACTCTTCCATAAACACAGACCTCTCTGGGGCTCGCTTCTCCCTGCTAGGACGTGGGTAGGTTCACTGCTTTGGAATGAATCAGCCCCCAGGGTGGTGGGACGGTTCCTGCTTTCACACCGAGCACCTATCTTGCCTTCTCGTCACTCACCAGCAGTCATGTACTGAGGGCCTACTGTGTACCTGGCCTGCAGCTGTAGCCCTGTGGCATCTGATCCCGTCAGATCTCAGAAGTTAAGCAGGGCCAGACCTGGTTAGTACTTGGATGGGAGACCGCCTGGGAACACCAGGGGCTGTAGGCTTGGGAGAAAGACCTGACAACCCACTCCCAATCAATCTGCCATTGAAAACCCTATGAAGAGCAGAGAAGCACTGACAATAGTGTTTCACCTATTGTACATAGGGTGGCTATGAGTCGGATACCGACATGACGGCACCTGACAACAACTGTGTACCTGACACCAGGCAGGCCCTGGAGGTCGGCAGTGAAGAAGGCCCCCAGTCCTTTCCCCTGGAGCTTACCTTTCAGCGGGAGGCCAAGTGGAGAGGAAGTCTTCTAGATAATGCCAAGGCTGGGACTGGGCTGGGGCTGCTCTGCCCCAGGGGAAGGTAGGACCCCACGGGGCTGGATGGGGCCCCACCTCTCTAAGGAGGTGATGTGACCTGAAGGCTTACCAGGAGCTACCTGGTGTCCTGTTCCCTGGGAAATGAGGGAGATATCGGCTAACTCCTTCTACTTACTGATAGGGAAACTGAGGCACAGAGAGGTCCAGCAGCCAGTTGGAAGCTTGACCTCCTCCCCCCAAGATTTGACCCTTTTCCTCCCCAGGAGCCCAGGAGGTGGGCAGGGAAGGCCCTCTGAGCCTGAGGCCCAGACTGGGGATTAGCAGGGGGCGGTGGCAGGGCCTCTGGTGCGGAGGCAGGGGCTGTGCTCCACCTCGTGGGCACAGAACCCCTCCCCACCCCAGCCTGGGGCTCCGCAGGCCTGCCTGCCCACCCTGCAGACAAGGCTTCAGAAAATTGAGTTTCTAACAGCCATCCATCAACCCGGCACGTCCAGCTGTTGGCATGACACCCGGGTCCCCAGAGTGTCATCCACCTGAGGGAGGCACGCCCAGAGCTCCCTCCCCTACCCCAAAATGACCTCTGCAATCCAGGAGCTGAAATTGGAGACCCCAGAAAGCAGCTCCCTGTTAGCACTCTGCCCCCACCCCGTCTGCATTCAGCCAGGCCTCCAAGCAAGCCCCTTGCGGGGGGGCCTTCTCTGCCCCACAGCCACAAGTCTGCTTACATACCCCTCGGCCATGGGGTGCTCAGCGCCCCCCCCCCCGGGGCTCCCTTGCCAATGACTTAGGCTCCGTAGGCTGTGGAGCAACTGGAGGGGTCATTATGCTATTTAAGCCCTAGAAAGACTATCCTTCTTAGCCAGGAGATGGTCAAGCTGAGGCTCCAAGGTCACTCAGCCAGTTGCAGTTACTATCTGTGCTCTACCCAAGGATTGCCTGCAGCCTAGCACTGTGGCATCCCATCCCCTCGGATCTTGGAAGCTAAGCAGGGTCGGGCCTGGTTAGTCCTTGGATGGGAGACCGCCTGGGAACACCAGGTGCTGTAGGCTTGGGAGAAGGACCTGATAACACACTCCCAAAAATCAATCAGCCATTGAAAACCCTATGAATAGCAGAGAAGCACTGACATAGATCTGGGCCTGTCATAGTGCTAGGGAGGGTTTTGTTCTGTTATATACAGGGTCGATATGAGCTGGCCCTGACTTGATGGTCCCTAGCAACAACCACCCAAGGATTGGCTGGCCCCGAAGCCAGCAATGTCACCCCACAACCCTAAATATCCTTTCTGATGGTAAGCGAGCTCTTTCACCCTGTGGCCTCTCCCATCATCCCTGGTTCTCTGGAGGCCACCTGGCCTCTTTCCTAAGACAGCCCTGGAGGGTACCCGGCTGGGGCAGTGGCGTTCAGCCAACTCTGGGGCTCTCTACAGCTCAGCTGGCGCCCCCAACCCTGCCCGCAGGAGAGGCGAGCATCCATCTGCTCACCTTGACGCTGACAGCAATTAGAGCCTAGGAAGGGCCCTCAAGCCCGTTTCAAGGCCAGGAGGGAGGGAGGCGGGTGAGAATCATGTTCTAGCCCTGGGTGAGAAGCCAAAAATTCCAGCTCCAGCCTAATTCTATAGCAACTTGCTGTGTGACTTTGAGCGGTAGAAAGGCCTGTCTGGGCCTCAGCTTCCAAAGGAAATAGAAGTTCCTAAGTGCGGTCAGAATCTCTTATTATGGATTAACGAACCCCAGTGGTGGGGCTCTTGAATGGAATCAATTGTCTCCCCTTGAAGACAGGAGAACCTGGGATAAGCAGAGAGCTGTTGGGATTGCCAGATGAGAGGCCAGGAAACCAGAAGGGGACAGCTACCTGCCTGAGCCACTCAGCCACAGAGGGGCAGACCCTTGGACCAGAACCTAGGTTTTCAGGTTGGCCCAGACCATCCTCTGATCCCCAGGCCTTCCTGCAGGTCCCAGGGGGAAGTCAAGACCGGGCAGGCCTACCCTTCCCTGCAGCTCCTTATCACCCCCAAAGGACCCCGTATGGCAGGGCTGGCGGAGGACAGCTGTGCCTGTCGGTGGGGATCGCGAAGGGTTAAGGCTCTGCGGGGTCCGCCTTGATCCCCCTAACCAGCCAGGACCCCAGGAGGAGGCAGGCTTGGGTTTCATGCCACCCCACGCCCAGCCAGGCTGTAAAATACGATCGCGTCTCGCTGCTGATTGATGGGCTGGGGGAATCTTGGAGAGATGGGCTGGGGTGAGATTGGATTTTCAGGGGCTCAGTCACTGATATTCTATCCGGGGACTTCTGGAACCCTCTCCCTGCCCATCTTCCCGCAAGCCCTGGAGGATGCTGGGTAGTGGGGAGGCCAGACGGATCATCCTGCCAAATCAACCACAGTAGAAGGGGCCGAGCTACCTCTGGCCCTGAGGATGACCCGGACGACCCTCTGGGAACCTCAGAAGGCCGGCCTGGACAGTTGCTCAATCATTCTTCATTCATTCATTCCTGTTCTGAGTACCTACTATGTGCCAAGGGAAGAAAAACCACACACAGTTCCTGACCTCACAGAGCTTTCCAGAAAAGAATGATTCTGAGATTGTACCCCACCCCACCCTGCCCCCCACCTCCCTGGTGTGCAGGGTTGAGGACTAGAGCAAGGGTAAAGCACCAGCGAGGGCTTGAGCCCTGCCCCGCAAGCGGAGCTGGGCTTGAACCTCAGCTCTGCCGCTCAGGAGCTCTGTGACCTCAGGCACATTTCCGGGCCCCTGTGGAACATGGGCGTCATCATAACAGCTGCCACAGGGAGATCCCCTGGGAACCAGTGATGTCGGGAATCTAGGGCTCTCGCCATTAGGCCTGGCATCGAGCAATGAAGCAATCTGAGATAAACATGGACTCCGGAAGATTACCTGGAATTCTGCGTGAATGAATGAATGAATGAACGAATGGGGCTAGTATGCCAAGCTGCATAATTTCTCACTTAATCCCCATCATGATGGCGTGCTATGGGGAAACTGAGTCTCAGGAAGCAATCCCCACCTCCTCAAGCTTCCGGCCCTTGGTTTTGACCTTGACTGGAGAGTCCCCCCATTTCATAACGGAGGTCCTCATCTCACCCTCCCAATCAGGCCTGTTTGCCCCGGAGACCTCCCCTCACTCAGGGTCAACCACTCGGTGGGGTGGGGCGTATGAAGAGAAAAGAGGAAAGAGAAAGAGAAGAAGGAAAGTGAGAAAGAGACGGCAGGGGTCCCGGCCCGCCCAAGGCCCTGCTCTGGATGCCACTGTTCCAGGCGAGGCTCAGAGGAAATGATCTTCCAAGCCCACCCCAGCCTCCTCTTTCAGCTTGGGGCAGCCATGGATTCCCAGAACCCAGCATGGAGGTCCCAGGGCCAGAGCGTGGAGAAGCAAGAGCCAGCCTAGGGACACACGCCAATTGTCACAAAGTCCCCGTGCGGGTCGGCGTCCGAGGAGTCAGACGGGGAGAGTGCTCTCTGGGCCACAAATCGGACCCCACACTGTCCACGTTCCTTGTCCCAGCTCACCAAGAAGCCCCTCCCAGACCACGTGGACCACCTGCCTCACTGGCCCCGTTCCCCATCACACCCCTCCAGGGGCCTCCATCACCCTTATTCTGTCACCCACATGGGTTGCCCTGCCTGCATGTGAGTTCAGGATGGTGCCTGACCCACCATCGCTAACAACCATGTGAGCTGGGGTGTTGGCTCCCTCTGGGAGACTCAGTTTCCCTGTCTGCCAAAGGGGAATCACGCTAGTGAGCCCCCGAGGCCTTTCTTCCCATTCACCACTCATGACGTCATAGACTCTCAGTTAGCATCTGTTGACCCCTTATGTGATCATCATTTCCAAGGCCCAGCCTGACATCCAAGCAGTCCCCACAAAGGGGCTTTGAGGGAGGAGGAGCCCCACCCGGCAGCTGGCCCTCGGCCCTGCCGGCAGCTCCTTCTCAGCACCCCCAATCCTCGGCCCCAGGGTCTTTAATCCCCCCCAGAGTGACACGAAGCAAGTGCTGCCTCCCCAAGCCCGCCCGCCGTGAGGGGCCAGGAGAAACCCAAGCCCCACACACAGGCCGAGACCCTCGGAATGTCAACAGAAGATTAGACCTCACGCTGTTCCCAGGATCCGAGAGGGACAGGGCAGGGTTTTCCTCCTCAGTCCACCCTCACCTTCTGCTTGGGGTTGGGGTGGGGAGGACCTGGCTCCCTGGCCCCCAAGCCCCCAGGACCCGGAAAGGCAGGACTGTTGATAAAGCTCATCTGCTCGTGGCACAGAGACTCAGAGAGGGTGAAGGGCTTGCCAAGCTCACACAGCAGTCTTGATCAGAGCCGGGGCCAGATGCCCGGTTTCCCTGCTCTCTGGCCTCTCGCGGCTTCCTGTGCTGTCTCCTCATCTTTCAGTCCCAAAATCACCCTAGGGCTTTGCCCTGACTGTGACCTTGACCAGATCAACGGGGCTTTTCTTCCTCATTAGCTTGTCAGCTAACAATGCACACTGCCTCAGCTGCCCTGGACTGACCCATCTCCCCCCACCCAACCCCAGAAATGGCTCCCAGCCCTCTTCAGCTAGGTGCTCTGGGGAAGGGTCTGCAGGCTGGCAGCCCCCAGGCCCCCAGGAACTCTCTTTGGGGAGCCAGGGTCGTTGCACCACTGCTGTGCTATTCCACGCAAGAACCCATGTTTCCAGTCTCTCTTGAAAAACTGTCCAGGCCACACCTTTCCTCATGGTCCCCAGATGAGCAGTTCAGCTCCATGCCAGCCTATGTCCTGGCTGTGCCACAGACACCGAGGCTCAGTCCCCCTCTCAAAGGGGACTTCCTGTGCTGTCTGTGAATCGAGTGCGCTCGGAATGACCTGGCTGCGAGGATCACGCTTGCTGTCCGGAATGGCAGGGCTGCATCTCAAATCCAGGTCCGGCACCTCCAGGACCCACAGCGCCCACTGCTGCCCATCCGAATCAGAGCGGTGGAGCCTCAAACCTTCTGCAGCTCGCCCCATTCCTTGTTGGTCCCTCCTTTCCTCCCCAGGGTCCCAATTCCTGGACTTAGAGACCCCACCCCTGCCCCAGCACCTCTCCCTCTGGACCCACTTGCCGGAGGCTTCCCGGGGCGCCTACTCTTGCCGTTTATCACCCACAGCCACCGTGACACCAAGACAGACACTGAGGTCTGGCGTTCCAGGCCCCCCGGATCAGCCCACCCTCCTGTCATCTCCCGCCTTCCCTCGCCCTGCCACCTGTGAGCCCAAGAAAGCCATGCAGCCCCCTGATCCCACCGTCCTCCTGCCTTGTCCTGCCCCTGCCTTGCTCACCCAGTAGACCCTGCAGGACATTCCCCACCCAGTTCCTTGGTGCAGATCTCACCCTGCTCCCAGGCCCAATTGGAACCTCCTCCATCCCAATCACACGTGACCTCTGACCTCTGTTGGGCACAGATTTTGGAGGCAGACAGACCTGGCTTGGAATCCAGCTTTGCCGCTTAGCAGCTGGGTGCCCCTTGGGCAAGCCAGTCTCCGGGCACAGCTCACCTTCCCTTCTGTAAAATGGGGAATTTGAGAGTCCCCACTACTTCCTCAAACAGCTACTGGGCCAATGAGGACTCAAGGTAACACATCTGCACAGCCCCCACCACGTAGTAGGTGCTCAGTGAATGCTCCTGAGCTTCCATTCAAGTTGGCTGGTTACCTTATGCATTGCAGGCTCCCCATATTAAGCACCCCAAAAGTAAGGTGGAGGGTTTTGCCCCATTTATTGCCCCTGGACATGATGGGCCCAGCACATAGCAAGGAGTCCACGTTTTGAATTTTTTTGTGTGTGGTACTGGGGGTTGAACCCAGGGCCTCGCGCCTGCATGCTCTGCAAATGCTGAACCACTAAGCTGCACCCCCAGTCCATTTTTTTACTTTTTGAGACAGGGTCTCACTAAGTTACGCAGACTGCCTCTGGTCTCCAACTTGCGATCCTCCTGCCTCCGCCTCCCAAGCCGCTGGGATTACAGGAGTGCACCACTGCCCCCGGCCACGTTTTGCATATTAAATGTAGAAACAGGATGCCAGATGAGGTGGCACCTGCTTGTGTCCCCATCCTGTGAGGGGTGAGGCAGCAAGACTGCTGGAGCCCAGGAGGTCAGGGCCAGCCCAGGCGACATAGCAAAACCCTCTCTCAAAACAAAGAAGCAGGAGCCACAGTGCACCAGGGCTTGGACTCAAAGTGTCCTTTGCTCACTGACAGCAGTAGGGGGTGACAGAGTCCCGGGCAGACAGCTATAGAAAGGAGATAGAGTCTTTGAGCTCAGGACAGCCTGCTCCCTGCTATGCCCCAGCTCTTTGGATAAGGCTGCACAGAGTAGGTACTCCATAGGTTAGTAATTAACATGGCCACCACTGTGAACTCCATATCAGGCTGGAGGGACAGATCATAAAGTCAAAAACAAAAGAAACACCCAAGGTAATTCTAGATGCTGGTAAGTGTTGTGAGGAAGGTCAAACCTGGTGACCTGATTAGGGGACAGTATTAGCCAGCATGGTCAGCCAAGGATGGGTGGAACAGACAGGGAGACAGTCATTCATAGGTGTGGGGCAAAGTACTCCAGGTGAAGAAGAAAGAGCATGTGCAAAGGTCCTGAGGTAGGAATAGATGGATGGGTTCAAGGTGATGAAGGTGGATGTTTGCGTCTAAAGCACCCAAAGAGACAGGAACAAGGGGAAGCAGGAAATGAGATCAGAGCCATCTAAGGCAGGGCATGTGCAAAGGCTGTCCGTGGACTTAGGGGGTTCCAGGATACTTAGAGTTTCTACTCAGAGCAGTGGGAGCAGGCAGAGGGCAATGGGAAGCAGGGGAATGTGGTGTGACTCCTGCCATGGAAGTGGACCCCGGCTGCCTCATGAAGAATAAACAGAGGGGCCAGAGCAGAGGCAGAGGCTAGGAAGGAGGCCGCAGCTGTCCAGGTAGTAGGCAGTGGCTTGTTCCCCATGGCACCATTGGCGCCAGAGCTGGGATCTGGGAGACATGCGAGACATCGCCTGCTTGCTCCTTGGTGGGTGTGAGGGCACAGGAAGTGGGGGATTTGGGGTGACTCTTCATGGCCCGCAGGAGCCCTGGGTCCTGCAGAGGAGCTTGCCGTTGGGAGCGTGGCTGTGATGGTTGCACTGTCATCTCTACGTCCGTGTGACTCTGCCAATCCCACTCCTCCGAGGCTCGAGGTTCCTATCTGTGAAATGGGAGGAAGAGCCTCCAGGCACACGGACGCGAAGCGCTTGGCCTGCCGTGAAGCTGTGATGCACTAACTAGCAAGCTGCTGGCTACACAATCTGAGGTCTGTAAGCCCCAGCCACACCTGACCAAAGATGGCGGCTGGCGCCATGGTGTCCCACAGGCCACATCCAGTGAAACTCTTCCCTGAGATAGGTGGGAGGTGGGTACAGCCTGGGAGATCCAGAAGGTTGTAGCCTTGAGGCCAGGAGGCCTAACTCACTCACTAACACTGTGTGACCTTGAGCCGGTGGCTGCCCTCTCTGAGCCTGCTCTCCCTCCCTCCACCGTGACGCTCCCCTGTGACCCTGCTGAAGGCCCCTCCCCTTCTCCTCTGTTAGGTCCAGAGGTGCAGTCCAGGGGCCTCCCAGGGAGGCACAGCTGGCCACACCTGGGCACGGGCCCCGTCAGAGCCCACCTCCCCACGCCCCCGCCACCTGTGTGTGCTGGCCTCTCCGCCTCCCACCTCCTGGCTCCAGTCCTGCCAGAGTTAATCAGCAGCCTCCACCCTGCAGGAAGAGCCGAGAAGGGGGGCCCGGCTCCCACACAGCTGTCTCCCCACATCCAGGATGACTGGGCTCCCAGGGGCCCGAGAGGAAGCAGAGCACATTCCTGAGGGCCTTATGTCAGGCTGACCGCGTCCCACCCCACCCCCACCGCCCCCAGCCCCCTCCTCCCCTCCTCTGCCAAGGCAGCTTGGTGGGCACTGTGCCAGCTGGGCTGGGCACAGATGGGCCTCCAACTCCCTCTCGCTTCCTTCACCTGTAATGTGGGATCATTTGCCCTTCAGCGGGGCCAGGGGGCAACAGTGCAAGTCGGATCCACAGAGGGCAGGACGCACGATCATGGCTGCCCTTGCCGCCAGGCGGCCCAGGGACACCTCCTTCTTTGGGGCTGGGGTTTAGCTCAGTTGGTAGAGGGTCGCTCTGCAGTCTCTGAGGTCCCAGGTTCGATTCCCAGCACTGCAAAAATGGGAGAAGAATGTGGCAACCCACTCCCAAGACAAGCCCAAAACAATCAGCCATTGAAAACCCTATGAAGGTCGCTATGAATGGGACACTACTCGATAGCACCTAACAACAACAACAACAAAGCCACCGGGCAGCCCCGCCTTGGGTTGTCCACATAAGAATCCTCAGTGGTGACAACATCTTGTTATTATCAATTCCATTCTACAGACAAGGAATGTCTGTAGGTTTCCTAAGGGCACACACCCAGCAGGTGGCGGAGCTGGGGCTGAAGCTCAGGTCTTGCTGGCGCTGACGTTCGTGGGCTTCATTGCACTACTGTGTCCATAGGGTAACCATTAGCTCCTGTTTCCCCTGTCCTCACCTGCTCCCCCTTGTGGTCAGGCCCAGAAGGGCGAGCCCTGGCTAGGGCACGGGGGTCACTGCGATTTCCCCTGTGCTCCTGAGCCACTGCCCCGCTTCCTCTAGCTGTGTGGCCAGGGCCAGATGCTGCCCTCTCTGTTCAAAACTCCCATCCTGCATACCGGCATCAGGACGGGAGGTCCTGGTGGAGAAGCTGCCGACAGATGTGATTTGGAGGCCTGGGCAGGAGGCTGGGCTCTCAGGGACACAGGCAGGGGGGCTGAGGCCCCACAGAATCACTGCAAACGTGAGAATGGGCAGACAGAGGGGAGGGTGCTCGGGCCCCTGGGACCAACTCCTCCAAATGGATCTCAGCGCTGCTGTGCCACCCACCAGCCCTGTGCCTGGGAGGGGCCCTCACAAGGTGGCCTGCTTTCGAAAGTGACAGTCCTAATGCACTCCACGTGGGCATCTGAGAAGTGGGGCGGCATCAAGAGTCTTGGCGCCGTGGGGACCCCAGCCTGTTTCTGGGGAAGGAGCTGGCCCGGATTGCACAGGGGGTTGGGGCGAGGGGGCTGGGCCCACGGCTGGAGACCTAAGATAAGGCTCTTCCTCGTGGCCGTTGCCCTCTCCAGGAGCCCCCACTCTTCCCTAAGCTATAGGATGCTGCACCCCACGACCCCACGGCCGCCTCCCAGATGCCCTTCCTGTATCCTCCAAACCCTGCAGCTCATCAGATGTAAAACGTCCACTTGACACCTGCTCACATGCCACGGCTCACGTGCCACAGCTCATGTGCCACGGCTCATGTACCACGGTTCGCGTGTCCCCTGGTTGGTCCCGTGCGTCTGTGTGTGGGTTTGGTACTGGAGCTGTGACTCCTGAAAATCATATTAGAAGGTTTTCCCAGAGATCTGCCGGCACGGAGCACCTGCTGGGTGTCTGAGTGATTGGATCCGTGAGTCCCAAACGCTGTCATCGTCACCACTGTCGACATCAGCACCATCAACTACTGCCGACGTCAACTACCCCCCTGGCCCAAAATGGGATCAAGGAAAGCCGCCATCGTGGGCACCCACGTCACCAATGCTGCCCTTCGTGGTCCCCAGTGACAGCAGCGGCCCTGAAGCCATCGGCCCGCTGCTGTCTGTGGCGGGATGTCCCTTGGCACATCCAAGCCTGGTGTGGGTCACACGCGGGGCTGAGTTTTCCTGAGTCCCCTCAGGACAGCCAGGGCCAGGCCACGGCCCGTGGAACAGATGCTGCTTCGTCGCCACTTTGCAGAAGTGGGCACTGAGACCCCGAGGGGCTTCTTGGGTCCCCACAGGGGCAGGGACAGGAGGGGATGCCAGGCCTGCCTGATGCAGCCTGCGTTCCTGACCCTGCTGTCCATCCACCCCGAAGCCACAGCAAAACCGCCATTGTTCTCACTGCTAAACACTTGGCCCACGGCGGCGTCTGCGACATCATTACCAGCCCCATCCCCAAGGCGCCAGCCTCACCAGCGTCACTTCCGCCGGAGGCACCAGCCAAGCAAGGTCATCTACACTCAGCTGGGCCATCAGGGACCAGAACCAGCTGACACCAGACAGTGAGGCCATCGGGGCCAGGCCGCTCCCTCGTCAGGACCCGTCCTTCGTCCCTGGCCAGGCCACCTCTGCTGTACCAAGCACAGAACACCAAACAGAGCAAGCCGTTCGCTTGCCCCACCATCACAAGGAGGGACATTTTTTTGGCAGGGACTTTTGTTTGGACAGCAGTACCCAGTAAACATTCATTCAGAATTCACTCACTTCAGACTAGGGAGAACGACCTGGCAGCCTGCCCCTGAAATCCTATCAATAGCACAGAAGCCCTATCAGATAGAGTGCTGGAAAACGAGCCTCCCAGGCTGCAAGGCAATCAAGAGATGACTAGGGAAGCATTGCCTCCTCCAAGTGGAGTCGATCTTAATGATAGGAATGGAGTAAAGCCCCTGGGACCTCCTTTTGCTGATGTGGCACGAGTCAAAATGAGAAAAAACACAGTGGTTGCAACAATGGCTCAAACATAAAAGGATTGTGTGCGTGGCACGGTGCTGTGTAGTGTTTTGTTCTGGCTAGGGCAGGGGTGTCACTGCGATTTCCCCTGTTGTACATAGGGTCGCTATGAGTCAGACCCAACTCAATGGTACCTAACAACAACAGCAAGCATTTTTTGGGCATCACTAGGCATGCCAATGGGATACCCCCTACTTAAGTGGAGCAAGGTGGACGGATATCAAATAAATCATTTCAGGAAAGACCGAGTGTCAAATAGACAGGCTGATTGTAAACACGAGTAAAATTGGACAACCTAACCTAGTCTGGGAACTTCTGAAAGACTTCCTGGAGGAACAAAGAGTTCACCTGAGACTTATGTCATTGGGCTAGACAAAGAAAAGAATTATGCTGAGACTACTGGGAAGTGTTAATGGAGGACATAGCATGTGCAAAGGCCCTGAGGTGGGAAGATGCCTCCCCCTGGAGGATTTGAGGAAACATAATCTGACTAATGCAAGATGACCCAGAGGACTATGAAGGTGACCAGAAACCAAGGCAGCCCTACAAGCCTCAGGGAGACAAAAGAAGAGGGAAGACGAGCAGGGGCTCTTTCTTTTGGGATTTGGACATACAGGACCCATGCCTAAAAGAGAGGGCATAACAGCTCAGCATGAGGCCCAAAGGAAGCGGCCCGAAGGGCCGATGAGGGCTGATGCAATGTTATGGACTGCGCTTGGCGATTATGCAAGGAGAATCGATTGCTCGAGCTGGTGCCCGGCTGGCACCGAGACACAGACGCTGAAACGTCAGGCCTGTGATCGGCAAGTCTCACCAGTGGCCACCGAGCACCAAGGGAGCACAGCCCCATGGGTGCAGGCGGAGATGCAGGGAAATGAAAAGGAACCTCAACACCCCCAACACAGCAGTGGTCCTAGCCGGGCTGGTTATAGGGCAGCTCAGCAGGGGCTGGCGTGGAGGGGCGGAGGGGATGCGCTTTCTCAGCGCCCAGACAGGCAGGGAGGGGGGGGCGGCGTGGGAGGCGCATCTGCGCAGATGCGTCCTAAACATGCAAATCAGAGAAGGCGAGAGGCTTCCCACTCTGTTCCCAGGGGCAGGATGAAGGAGGGGGCTGGAGAGAGGGCCGGTGGAGGTGGGGGGAGGGCTGAGGGAACAGTGGAGGGGCCTTGGGCTCGCCTTGACACCCTCCTGGGAGCAGGGGGGGAGGTTCCTGGCACCTGAGGAAGGTAACGCCCTGTCCACGGTTCCTCTCTGAGCACCTACAATGTGCTGTGGGCTCTGCCCCATCTCAGGGATTCTAGAAAGGCAGACGCCAGAGTTCAGAGAGGTGACTCCCGCAGGGCTGGCTGGTGACCTCGGTCATTGACATGGACGTCGGAGCACAGAAAGGGCAGCCAAGGTTCTCAGGACCAAAGTCATCCTGCAAACAGGAGACAGCCGGAAGGTGAGCTCTGAGCCAGGACGGGGGCTCCGCACCTGGAGACCTCCCTCCAGGAACCTCGGCGGAAGGAAAAGAAGCCAGGGAAGGAACGTGGCTGGGGGTGGGGCCGAGGAGGAGGTAGAGACCCAAGGAAGGGACCAGCAGGAGGCCTGGGCAGGACTGGAGCTCAAGTTTGCCTCCCTGCACGTGGCCAGTGGGAGCCAGGCCTCCTGGGCCCTAAACCTGCTGGCTAAGGGAGGCCGCGTCAGAAGCCCAGCTGCACCCTGACCTGGGCTGCAGAACCATCAGGCCCTGCAGAACGTTCTCTGCCTTGCATCTGGGGGTCTTCGAAGTTCAGATCGGATCAGGTGCTCCTGCTTTCACCCTCTTGGGACTTCCGGCTGCCCTGAGAGTAACATCCTGCCCCGCCCTGTTCCAGCCAGCTCCAACCTCCCAGCCCTGCCTTTGCCCAGAAGGCAGGGTCTCCCCTGGACCCTCTGGCTGCAGCCCCGGCTCATCCCCCAGGTGCTGGAGACGCCCTCCCCACCCACCCTGGGCAGAGAGCAGCCTCCTGCCTCCCTGCACAGACCGCATGGGCCCCCTTGATCTGAATGGGTCTTACTGATCCTACGTTTCCTCTTGATTCTTCCTCGTATGCACTGGCATTGAGGTTTCATGGGGACAGAGGGCTCCTCTGCCCTGTTCCCCACCCACCCGACCCAGCCCCCGGCTTGTTGTTGTTAGGTGCCATCAAGTCATGTCCGACCCATTTGTTGTTGTTAGGTGCCATTGAGTCGGTATCCGACTCATAGTGACTCTACGTACAACAGGTGAAACACTATTGTCAGTACTTCTCTGTGGTTCACAAGGTTTTCAGTGGCAGATTGATTTTTGGGGAGTGAGTTACCAGGTCTGTCTCCCAAGCCTACAGCACCTGGTTGTTCCCAGGCGGTCTCCCATCCAAGTACTAACGAGGCCTGATCCTGCTTAGCTTCTGAGATCTGATGGGATCGGATGCCACAGGGCTGCGGCTGCAGGCCGTCAGACCCATAGCGACCCTTATATGGTTTTCAATGGCTGACTGTTTCAGGATCACCTGGGAAGTAGATTACCACGTCCTTCTCCCATTTTTGTGGTGCTGGGAATCGAACTCGGGACCTCAGAGACTGCAGAGTGAGCACTCTACCAACTGAGCTGAATCCCAGCCCCCGTGCATCACTTAGTAAATGCACAGAAATGCTCCATCCACGGTTGTGGAGGGAGTGGGGGTGGCCCATGCCCGATAAGGTTTCCTGCATGAAGTCAGGGCTGAAGAACCCTGGGCTGGGCCTCCTGGCTGCTGGGCAGGGAAACTGAGGCTCCAACAAGCTGACCTTGTGGTCAAGGGCAGAGGCCAATGAACCAGGGCAGCTCTTGCCTCCGAGCAGCCCCAGGTCTCTGGGACTCCATCGCCTCATCGCAACCTCACCTCTCCCACCCTCAGCCCTTAGAGGCCCCGGGCAGGATGCTGCCAGCTCTACACCTCCGCCAGTTTACGGATGGGGCTTAGGGCAGTATTTTCCTCCAGGGTCCAGCTCCACCGTCCTTGCTGTGTGGCCTCAGGCAGGTTCCTCTGCTTCTCTGAGCCTCAGTTTCCTTGTCTGTGCACCAGGGTGGTTAAGGGATGTTAGGAAGGTCTGGCATCGAGAGTGGGCTCATTTAACCCCCAGGAGCAGCAACAGGGCCGCCTCTCAGCCCTGGAGGACTGGGTCACCCTCCCCGACTGGGGCTGGGGTCTCATCCCAGCCTGTCCCTACACACCCTCTCTGTTCCCGAGGCCGCTTGTTCTCATGCTCTTGTCCATCACCCAGTCAGAGTTGCCGGGAGTTTGCAGTTATCACGCGCGTATGCCCAACACACATGTGCACACCCACAGACACGTGTACAGGCCGCCGTAGGCACACAGGAGCCCCCCGGTGCCCTGAGGGATGCGGCACTGGTGTTCACGCACGCACACACGCACACACACACTGCCTCACATGTGCACAGGCAGAAATACCCACACCACGGACGCCAGCACCCACGCACCACACATCCTCATGGGGCCCCCCACACACCTGTCCCTGCATTTGGTCCTCCTGACTCTCGTGCACGCCTGCCCTGGCAGACGCTACCCCACGGAGATGCCATGTAATCACGCCTGAGATAACTGAGCCCCCAGGCTGGGCATCTGAACCCCATTTTGGGAAGACAGAACAGCCTAATGGCACTTCTGTGTGCCTCCATGTCACCTGTGTGGGTGTATCCGTCTGTCTGTCTGCCCTAACCCAAGGACTTCCAGGTATTGTGCTGGGAGCCCGGGAGGCCCTGGAATGAGACCAACAGCGCCATCTGCTGTCTGCTTCAGGAACTGCCATCAGGGGAGCACACACAGGGTGGCCGATTGGCTTTGGCCAGGACCCTGAGAACCAGCCAGGGCTGCAGGGACACTGCAGTCCCATGCCCTGGAATGAGTCTAGCCAGCAGAACCACCCAGGAAGATCTGTGCCCAAGCTTGGGACCACCCACCTTGTGTGGACGGAGAGATTGGGGCCCGGAGTCAGAGAACATGGAGAGGGAAGGGGGGTCTCAGAATTCCACAAAAGGAGCGTTCCCTCCAATTTCTAACTGTGCCTTGCTTTCTAAGGCTGAGCTCCACTCCTGCAGGAGGCAGGTGGCCCAGGGGACGTGGCTAGAGCCACAGGTCCCTGCCCACACCTGGGCCCTGCCCTGGACAGAGACCACCGTGGGAGCCGATGCTCACATACTTGACCCTGGGAAAGGGGCAGGGAGGGGGGGAGGCCCTGGGACGAGGGCCAGGAGGGAGGCTGGGCAGACGCTTGCGAGGCCCTGCGTCCTTGACTCCTGCTGAGCAGGGAGGAGCAGCCCTAGAATGGAGCGGTCCAGCATGCTCATCTGACAAATGGGGAAACCAAGGCATGGAGAGGCGGCGCCATGGGCCTCTGGAGCCAATGGCCCAGCCAGGAATCCATCCTGGTCTGCTGGTTCCAGGCCAGGGCTCTTAGCTTCCCCATGCCGGATCCTTCCTTCCTCTGGATTGAGAACCGCACTTGCCAGGGGGCGAGGCCTCTCACGCCCCTGGCAGAAGCGGCTGAGCTCCCTCAAGGCCTGGGAGGCCACCCTCTGACAGGCGGCTTGAACCTGTGGACACAGGAAGCCTGGCGACAAGGGGGTTTCCACCCCGTTACCAAGCCAACCCCAGGCCAGCTTCATCCGGCTTCTCTGGCAATGCACAGGTGCCATGGACTCGTAGGGCTCATAATAGTAAAAGTCATGATGTAATGCACTGAATGTTTGTGTCCCCCCAATCCAGATGTGGAAAGACTAACCCCCCACGTGATGGCATTAGGAGGTAGGGTTTTAGGAGGCAATTGAGTCATGAGAGTGGACGTCGAAAAGATGGGACACCGGGCCAGGAGTGGTAGGGCAAACCTGTAATCCCAGCTACTCAGGAGGCTGAGGCAAGAGGATCATGAGTTCGAGGCCAGAGGCAACCTGGGTAATTTAATGAGAGCCTAACTCAAAATAAAAAATAAAAAGTGAGCTGTGGGTGCTGCCCAGGGGTAAGCCCTTTCCTAGAGAGGCCCTGGGTTCAACCTCTAAGTACCGGAAAAATAAGAGTGGGGACAGAGAGCTCTTGCCCCTCTTTCCACCCATGGGGACCCAAACAGCAGTTGCAACCTGGAAGCAAGACTTTGCCAGACCTCAACTGTACAGACCCCTGGAGCTCAGCCTTCCAGCCTCTGGAACTGCAAGAAATAAGTGCCTTGGTTTCTACACCTCTCCTCCTTCTCCCCGACCCTGGCCTGGGGCATTTTGTCATAGCCTCCAGAGCTGGCTGGGACGCCCCCCCCGCCCCCGGCAGCTACTGTCTATTAACCGCTTCTGAGGCACCGTGGAGATGTCTCCCTGCAGGATGGATCACTCAGTCCTTGCTGACAGCAAGGCTTAGCGAGGCTCAGGGAACTGCCCGACCTCATGATCCCCTAGCTTGCTGGGGTGCTGAGCAGGACCCTGATGTCCCCCTGCTTTTGCTCACACCCCTCCCGAGTCTGGTACCAAGTAGCATACAAGGTGCCTTTGAAACCCAGCTCAGCCCTCGCTATTTCCCCACTCACAGTGGCACCCATTGCATCAGAGTGCAAACTGGGGTCCTCCCATGCTCTGGCCAGGTCACATCTCCCCTCCTCCTCCCTGGCCCTGGCCTCACCTCCTTTCCCCTCTGCTCTTCCATGCTGCCCTTCTCAGTGTTTCTCAAACACGGTCCTGCCTCAGGGCCTTTGCACCAGCTATTTCCCCTGCCTGGAAGCCACATCTCTATGGCCAGTTCCCTCTCCTCCTTCAGGTCATTCATTCCCTCCCGGTGTCACCTTCTCGAGTCCCTGCATGGAGTCAGCCCTCCCACACCTCCTGCTTTAGTCTTCTCCACAGCCTGGGTCACAGTCGGGTGGGATGTGTATTTTGCTAAGTCATCATATCCATCTGTCTTGTCCCCACAGGATTGTCCATTTTATTCTCTGCTCTGCCCTCCACACTTGGGACAGAGCGGGGCATATAGCTGTGCTTAATATGTTTGCTGAATGACCTTCTGGATGTTTCTGTACCAAGTTATCCCGGAGCCTCAACA
Organism: Pedetes capensis; assembly: GCA_007922755.1. Lineage (NCBI taxonomy): Eukaryota > Metazoa > Chordata > Mammalia > Rodentia > Pedetidae > Pedetes > Pedetes capensis. The sequence continues at coordinate 33,505 of VMDO01014590.1, read as the reverse complement.
TGGCTGAGTAGGTTTGAGAAGGCAAACAGCACCGTGTCCTGTACTTGGGACAGAGCTGAGGACAGGGCCACTTTCGAGGCCTCCAGGCCTGGCCTCTGGCCAGTGTGCACAGCCTAATGTCCTGGGACCGAGGGACAGGCAGTGAAGGACTAGGACCCGCCGGGTCCTGTGGAGCTCAGCTCTTTGCCAACCGCCTCAGCGTATGGCTATGGAAACTGAGGCACAGAAGGCAGAGGGATTGTCCCAGTCCCTCGGGGGGTGGGAATCAGAGCTATCTCCTGACGCCTGTCCTCTGCTTTCTCTTTTAAACCCCAAGCCCAAAGCCTGCTGCTCGGGCCTGGCGGGACACCGGGACCGGAACTTGGTTGGCCGGCCACTGTACTAGAGAGCAAGGGGCACAGCGTTGGCCTCTGCCTCCACCCACCCTCTGAAGGGTGTGGTCTGAAGCTCCCGGGCTGCAATCTGGGCCTATCCCGGAAGGGCTCAGATCCGACCAGGGGCAGAATCGATACCACGAGAAAGGATGAAGGAGGTGACTTGGGCTTCGGCCCCACGATCAGAGGCTTAGCGAAGGCATCCAGCCAGGTAGGACGTGCTCAGCCCCCACACCCTCCTCACCATCGCCCACGCCACCACGTCGCCACCATCACCACCCTCACACCACTAACCTCACTCATGACCACCGAGACCACCAACACAGGTATTTGCCCCTGGAAGGCAAAAGCTCCTGAGGCTTTTCCTTTCTCCCATCTCCGCCGGCGTCCCAAGGGCCACAGGAGTCTGTGCCCCACACCCGAGGGTCCCTAGTGAATTGTGATTATATCTGTGTGCTCGGTGGCACACTGTTGTCCCCTCCACCATCATCACCCTCACCAACACCGCCACCACCCACGCCGCATCACTGCCTCCACCACCAAATACAGCCACCGCCATCCTCCCTTCTGCCCCCGCCTGCCAGTCATCTCCACCCCCAGGTCTCTGTGTCACCCCACGGCAGTTGTCACTACTGAGGCAGATCCAGGTGAGTTGCACTGGAGAGCCCCATGGTGCCCTGCAGGTGGTGCTGGCCCCGGAAAGCCCCCAGAGAGAGGGAAGCAGGGCTGGGCCTCAGCCCCCCAGGAGAACAGAGGCCACACTGAGCCTCCAGCCTGGGGCTGGGAAGGAGCGGGCGGGCAGGAGACCACGCAGGGAGGCAGGGTTGGCGAGGAGGACGAGGGGCAGCAGAGTCTGTGGCACCAGAAGGCTGCTGCGGGGTCCACGTGGGACGTCTAGGGAGACAAGAGCAGCCCCCACCGTTCACACACCCAGAGTCGGCGCTGGGGCGGTGGGTGAGGGCGCGGCTTCAGCATGAGGGTTGGGGGAACAGATGGGGGAGCCCAGGCTGGTGACCCCATCACCACATCCCACATCACCATGACAACCAGCCTCAGGACCACCTTCCCCATGGCTCCCATGGTGACCCCCTCTGCCTCCCTCACGGAGGCTGCAGCCCATCAGCCAGCTGTGTGGGCCAAGGAAGCTTCTAGGCAGAGAGCATGCTGGGAGTCCTCATGCTGGGAGGGCTGAGGAGGCTTCTAGGGCAGAGAGCATGCTGGGAGGGCAGCACGTGGAGCACAGGAGGGGAGTGGACCAGGGCTGAGGGGTGTGTGGGGCCATGGCCGACCCCATGAGGATCTCTGGCTCTTCCTGATCCTCCTGTGACATTGGTCATTGCCTGCAGGCTGCCCTGCAAGGTGGGGGTGGAGGGGATGCCTATCAGCCAGCAGCCCTCCCGCGGCTGGGGGAAAGAGTCCTTCAGGCCCGAGGAGGCCCGAGGAGTCTTCAGCAGTGTCCACCACCCAGGCCCACTAAATACTACATTCCCACCTTGTCATAGTGAGATGCGGCCATGTGGCTGAGTTCTGGGCAATGACACATGAGAGAAAATTTTGCCTACTACTGCTAAGTCATGCCTGAAAAGGAATGGATATATACTTCCCTTCCTACTCTCCTTCCCACTGGCTGGAATGCAGACATGATGGTGGGAGCCGGAGCAGCCACTTTGGGTCCAGAGGAATTCTCAACCGCACACTTTCAGAGTATTACCCAGCACAGGCTAACTTCTATTGTGCTTTAAGCATTTCAGTGGTCTCTGCGGCCACCTGTTCTTCTTGACCTTCATTGCACATCACCCTCTTGACAACACGGTGGCCACTCACTAACACCCAATGGCCACCCCGGGTCTAATCCTGGTTGTGTCACCTATGTGCTCTATGACCTGGGACAAGTCATGATCCCTTTCTTGGCCTCAGTTTCCTCTCCAGAAAACACATAATTGGATGATATATAATTTCATATACCTTGCAGGGTTGTAAGAATTAACCAAAACAATGACCATAGGAGAAGAACAAAATCCGCTAGTGCATAAGCTTCCCACCCCAATGCCGCCCCACCCAGTTGTTGGACCCGGAGCGCCCCCTCCACAGTGATCTGTGCCATGGCTGTGTCACCTTACCTGGTATCACAGCATTATACAAAGGCCACCCCGGTGTCCTCCCCACCTTGGCCACTGCCTCCTGTGGGGTTTTAGCGTCACTTCCGTCTTTTCTTCAGCCGGACAGACTTGGATTCCAGCCCAGGCTCCACCGGTTGCAGAGTGAACACCTGGGACAGTTACTTAACCCCGGAGCCTCAGTCTTCCCATCTGTGAAATGGGGATTAGAGCAGGCCCCGGGGAAGGTGTGCTGAAATCTGCTGTCAGGAGCTCCACGGATGAGGTCCTCCCAGGGCCTAGAGATGGGCCGGGTGGGGTGGGTGACCCCCACTCCCAGGGCTCCAGACTGGGGCCCCAGTCGCCTGGCAACCTGTGGCTGGGCAGAAAGGGGGGTGGGACGAGAGTGCCCAGAGCCCCCAGGAGCCTGGGTTTCTGGGCATTGGGAGAGGAGCTGCAGGCCAGGGCCCAGCCAGAGCCCCCCAAGCAGATCGGAGGCAGTGTCTGAATGTGGGCGTGGACAAGCTGGCTTGGGGTTTGGGGTCAAGTCCAGGAGAGAGGCAGATGACCCTGCTCTGGGCCAGGTACCGCACATGCCCAGGCACCAGCGGTCCCCTGGCAAGTGAGAAGCCCCTGGTGGCCAGGTCATCTTCCTTCCATTCCAGCCTGGCACCCAAACCCTCAGCGAGCTGCATGTCTGGTGTCGCCGCGGTGGCCGAGGAGGTGCTTGGACTCACCCGGCCCCAGGCAGGCTGTGGGGTCCTCTCCCTCCAGCCCCACCCCCTGGAAAGCCCAGGGGCTACCAGGAAGAAAAGTATAAAAGCAGGAGGAGAGAGAAGGACAACAGCTTAGAAACTCATCTTCCACACTCCAAACCCAGCTGATGGCGAGAGCCCGGGTGTCGCCCATCCCCCACCTCTCGCCACTCATCATGATCATGATCGGAGGCTCCCCACATCCGCATCCCTGTGAGAGGGTTTATGGTGCTTTCTGGACCCATCAGCAGGACCCAAGGTCATGTGCCTCGCTTTGGCAAAGAAAATGCGAGCACAAGGGACAAGGGTCACTCCCAGCAGAGGCTTCCAGAGTCATCATATGCAGTTACCATGTTGTTGCTGTTGCTAGGTGCCCTCAAGTTGGGTCAGACTCATAACAACCCAATGTACAACAGAATGAAACACTCCCTGACACTGTGCCATGCCCTGCACCACGTCAATGCTTCTGTGCTATGCATAGGGTTTTCAATGGCTGATTGCTTCTGGAGTGGGCTGCTAGGTCCTTCTCCCACTTTTACAGTGCTGGGGATCAAGCCCAGGTCCTCAGAGAGCACAGAGGAGCACTCTACCAACTGAGCTAAATCTCACGGCATATTTCAAACAGGACTTGCTCCTTCAGCCTGGATTCCAGAATGACCCCCATGGAAGAGAGTAGTAGCAGCCCACGGTCACTTTGCAATAGGAGAGGGAACTCAACTTTTATTTCCGTAAGGGGTGGAGCCTCAGGGGATGTTTGTTACATGAGCATACACAAGCAAACACTGACTGATACAACAGCCTGCATTTGTATGGCTTTAACTCTGGGCCAGGCACAGCTCTGAGTACGTGACATGCATCACCTCATTTAGGCTTCGCGACACCCCTGATAAGATATGGTGGCCCCCACTTCCATGGATGGATGTGTCCTAAGACCCCCGGTGGATGCTTGAAACCACAGATAGTGCTGAATCCTATGTATACTATTTTTTTCCATTTGCTGTTACCTTAGATCTTAGCAAAGTCAATCTATGATTTTTTCTTTCCTCATTAAATCAAGAACTTTCACTGTTCATTTAAAGGAAGCACTTTATGGCCTCTCTTTGGTGGATCCAAATAGCCAGCTTCCTATGCTCGTGCTCAAGGGTCCCTCTTTAGTAAAATAAGAGTTCCTGGAACCCAAGCCTGGGGTACCACGACAGCTGATCCAATGGCCAAGATGGCCACCACGTGGCAGGTGGGTGGTCTATAGAGGGTGGATACACTGCACAAAGGCGTGACTCCCACCCCAGGCCAGACAGAAGGACAGTGCGAGATTTCACTACAAAACTCAGAACAACGTGCAATTTAAAACTGCCAAATGGTTTCTCTCTGGAACTTTCAAGTTTGTATTCTCAGAACTTGACCTCGGAGGAAATGGTGGAGAGCGGAACTGAGTGTGACTGGGAATCACTGTAAGTGGGGCTTACAGGTGAGGTCTAAAGGCGTGGCAGGGAAGGACCGTGTCCACAGTGATCGTGCCCTAGCACAGCGGGGACCTGAGCCACGGCCACGCACCTCAAATGTGGCAGCTTCTCCCCCCTTTCACCGCTGGGGACGCTGAGACTTCTGGAGGCAAAGCCACTTGTCCAAAGAAAGCCAGCTGCACGGCGCGTCTGAGGCAGGGCACGCAGACAGTGAGGACCGCAGTCCCCAGCTTTGAGCTCATGTGGCCCCATGGCGTCCCTTGGCCGTAGCCAGACCCTCCGGCTCTTGGCTGTGCGCAGCCACAGCTGGGGTGAGGAAAACCCCCTCCTCAAGCTCCGGCCTCCTCCTCGACGTTCCGGTTTAGGTTTCAGGAACCCCCGAGCCCCTCCTCAGCCGCATCTGCCCAGGCGCTTCAAAGCATTTTGACACTTGTTAATATCCTCCTGCTCCCGTGCATGGGGGTCTGGTTCCCATTAGCGCCCCACGCCCCGCGGTGGGCAGACGCAGGGCTTGGGCCCCATCCAGAGTGTCAGCCTCCGCGGGGGCCGCTCTAACCACTTATCCGACGTGGAACATCAAGTGGTTTGATCTGCCAATTAGACGCCCCCGGAGCTGCTAACTGGAAGCAGATGGCCCTGCACATCATCGGACAGCGCGCGGCATTTCTCGCTCCCCAGTCCTCCCGCTCGCACGCCCTGGACACCCCGCAACAGCCTCCAGATGGGAGAGGGGAGGCTCAGGGAGGCTCAGCCTCCTTGCCCAATCCCAGAGGACTGGGAACACTCGCTTCTGGTGACAAAGTGTTCTGCAGGGAGGCTGCCCCCCTTGTCCAAACTCTGTGCATGTCTGTAGCATCCACCAGGTTCCTCCAGCTTGTTCGCAGGCTCCCTGGGGACACCATTATCCGCCAGCTCAGCCCAGACCGCCAGGATGGCTTCCAGGCCCGCACGGAGCAGGGGAGGGTGTGGATACTTCAGGGCAGCCCCTCTGACTCTTGTTGTTGTTGTTGTTAGGTGCTGTCAAGTTGGTATCCGACTCATAGCGACCCTCATAGGGTTTTCAATGGCTGACTCTTTCGGGATTGCCTTGGGAGTGGATTGCCAGGCCCTTCTCTTAGGTGGCCCAAACCCACCCACCACCTTCCCAGGCAGGACTCCCAGACCACCCCTCCATCTCACTCATGCAGCCCCAACCCCACAGCCACCACCAGCCAACACCAGGCCCCCGTCTTTGCTCAGCTGGACCCGGTGGCCAACTCCCGGCCTCCTCCCTCAGATCCTTTGAGGTCCTTCCCATGCACCTGCCTCCACACTTTAAAAGCCCCTTAAGATGGGTGCTGCAACGCATGCCTGTGATCCCAGTGGCTCGGGAGGCTGAGGCAGGAGGATCGCAAGTTCGGGACCAGAAGCGGTCTGCATAATTTAGAGACCCTGTCTCAAAAAGCAAAAAAATGGACTGGGCGTGCAGCTCAGTGGTCTAGCACTTGCAAAGCATGCAGGAGCGAGGCCCTGGGTTCAACCCCCAGTACTGAAAAAAAAAAAAAAAGCCCCTTAAGATGAGTGCCGTTTCAAGGCCAGAGGCAGCCTGAGCAACCTAGCGAGACCCTGTCTTAAGGTAAAAAATGAAAAAAACAGGGCTGGGTGTACAGCTCCACGGTAGAGCACTTGCCTGGCAAGGAGGAGGCCCTGGGTCGACCCCCAGTACTAAAGAAAAGGAAAAAGCCCTCAAGTTATATCTTAGGGCAGAGTCCAGACATTTACACTCTTCAGGGATTCGCTGGTGCCAGGCATCCTGGTGACAACTTCAGAGCTGTTCCCACTGTCGCAAAGAGGGGACTGCACAGCAGAGCAGGGGGACGGTCAGCTCAGCTGCCCATCATGCACACAGTCAACCTCTCTCTCTCTCTCTCTCTCTCTCTCTCTTCTCCATCTTCCTCCCTCCCACTTTCTCTACCCATACCTCTCTCTTTCCCTCTCTTTCCCCACCCATAATTCGCCCACCCTCACACTTCCAGACCTGCCCAGTGTCCCTGCCACTGGGCCTTTGCCCAGGCTGGCCCCCCACCCGTGCCCCTTCCTCGGAAAGCCTCCCTCACTTGGCCAGCCCTAGCCATGCCTTCAGGCCTCAGCTGGATGTCAGTTCCTCTGCCTTGGGCCCCCGAGGGGTGGCGTCCCCTTGGCGGCCTCATCACAGGAGCAGCACACAGCACCAGGATGGTCTGCTGAGTCCTCCGAGAGCGCTAGAGCTGGGAGCAGGGACTGACTTCGCGGTGGCACCGTCTGTGGCGCCACACGGGACCCGACCCTCGGCAGTGCTCCACAGCCGTTTGCTGAGTGAGGGATGGGCGTGTGAGTGAGTGAGTGGAGGGGGGCACGCGGCCTCCCACACGCTCTCCCGCTCCGGGTCTCATCTGAGCCCCATCCTGATGGGTCCCCTCCAGACTTCCCAGCCGGCTGCTAGATCTGCTGGTCCCATCTTGCATCACAGGTCTCCTCTGACAGCACTCGCTGAGTACCAGCTCTGGGTCAGGAGCTGTCCTAGGTCCCCGCGACACCTCCATAGACGAGATGGACAGAACCCCCCGTCATGACACTTCAGGTCTCCCGGAGTAGACAAGCAAGATAAGGCAGTAAGACACACGGTGTGTTACACAGCGACGTGTGCTGGGGAAAACAGTTAAGCAGAAAGGGAATGAGCCATGTGGCTGTCAGGGAAGAGCATCCCAAGACAAGGGAGCAGCAGTGCAAAGGCCCTGAGGCAGAAACGTGGTGTGTTTAGGGAATGGAGAGGAGGTCATTGTGGCTGCAGATGAGCGCAGGAGGGAGGGAGTCCACAATGAGCCACGGAGGTGATGGAGAACCTTGTGGATCCGACCCACTGTGAAAACTGGCCCCTACCCATGTCCCTGGGCCATTGGTCTTGCGGGTCTTATAGAATGAATTTTTGTCCCAGTACAAATCCCCAGAATCCTTCCAATAGAACCAGCGCAGGTCCTGTGCCTGCTTCTGAGCCAATCACCATAGATGGGGAAAAGGTCACCTGCTCCCCACCCACCCTGCTTCCAGGAGCTCTGGCTCCAAGGCAAGTGGGAGGTAAGGGGTTCTGGGAGGCATCAGCCCTATCCACAGAGGTCATTGGTCCCCACGGGCAGGGACTGGAGCTAATGAGTAGAAAGTGCCAGGCACATAGCAGGTGCTCCTTGGAAGGCAATTCTCTGTCCTGTGTGACTCAGGAAAGGCCATGTCGAGAAAAAGGAATTAGCTCAGTGCATGGTCCCGAAGTGGTCCTTCTAGTGTCCATAAATATGAATCCTGGGGAGTCAGATTTTCACTCAACCTAATGAAAGTTTTCTCATAACTAGAGTTGGCCTTAGTGAGCCTCCCGTCACTGGAGGGGAACAAGAAAGGATTAAGATCCTGACCTGTGGAAAGAGGTGTGCAGCCTCCGTCCTCTGAGGTCAATGGGGTTCCAGACTTCTCTCCTCTGATGGTGGCCCACAAGGCAGAACCAAGAAATGAGGCCATTAGCTCTTTTTTCAAAAGAAAAAAAAAATTAAGCCAAAGCGTCAGAAGCGTGCAAGGAAAGAGAATTAAGAGATTAAAACTCCCTGAGCTCTGACAATCTGGTCCCGAGGGCAAGGGGGACGGGACACAGCCACATCTGGGACCCAACCAAAGTGGCTCCCAGATGGCTGAGGGCTGGGCCAGGAGTCTGCCGAGGCTCTGGGATCCTGTGGGAAGTAAGGGGATGGGACAGACAAGGGGTGTCCCAGGAAGACCCCGTAGCCCATCTCAGGGACCGTGGCAGTTAAACTTAGTTGTTAACCTAATTGCATAGAGAGATGGCTAGAAAATTGGTAGAGGAGCCGGGCATGGTGGCGCACGCCTGTAATCCCAGCAGCTCAGGAGGCGGAGGCAGGAGGATCGCAAGTTCGAGACCAGAGGCAGTCTGTGTAATTTAGCGAGACCCTGTCTCAAAAAAAAAAAAAAAAAAAAAAAAAATGGGCCGGGGGAGCAGCTCAGTGGTCCAGTATTTGCAAAGCATGCAGGTGTGAGGCCCTGGGTTCAACCCCCAGTATTGAAAAAAAAAAAAAAAGGTAGAGGACACGTCTCGTGTGTCTGTGAGGGCGTCTCCTGAGATGATGCTGTGCACGCCAGTGATCGGAGTGTGAAGGGCCTGCCTTGAAGATGGGTGGCACCGCCCAGCAGGCTGGGGGCACAGAGTGAAGAGGCAGGTGGCGGGGCTTGCATGCTCGCTCAGCCTGGCCTGCGTGGCCGCCTTTCTCTCTTCTGCCACCATCGCCTGTGGACATCGGCCTCCAGATTCTCCAGCCCTTGAATGTGGACTCACACCAGCAGCACCCCAGGGGTCCCCAGTCCTCAGCCTCGGACTGGGGCTGTGTCCCTGGCCCCTGCTCCTGAGGCTTTGGGTGTGTTGGGCTGAGTGGCCCCTGGCTTTCCTGGCTCTGCAGGCTGCAGCTGGCCCCTGGGGGCCTGTCCACCCTTTGAGGCTGAGAACCAGTCTCCTAACCGCCCTCTTGGAATCGCATCTATTCTACAGCTGAGCTCTGCCCTGGAGAAGCCGGACCTGGACAGCATCCCCCCAGCAGCCTCCAGCCCTTTGCTCTGGACCAGTGCTCAGGACTGTGGGAGGAGGAGGCTGTGTGCCTGGCAAGGGACAGCCAGAGGGGCAGACCCCACGCACCCAGGATGCCGGTAGTGGCCACACAGAGAGGACGCAGCCCAGATGCCCAGGTCCGGGCCCTCACTCTAGCCCCACGCATCCTTCCACGCTGCAGCCTCTCAGCCTGCCTGCTGTCAGCTACCTGCTTCTCCTCCCACCTTTCCTCCTGCTGCCCACGCCTGCCCCGCCCCCACCCTGACGTCCCATGCTTCTCTGTCCTTCAGAGATCTTTCTGAATTCTACCTTTCCCCAAGGTCTTCCCTGGTCGCTGCACCCACCAGACACCTTCGGAAAATCTGAGTCCCCCATCCTAACGCAGTCCTTTGCCTAGGGAGACTGAGTGGCCACTCCCTCGAAACTGCTTTCTAGGCGGGATTTACTCCAGGGAGGACGTGGCTCTGGCTGTGGGCTGGGCATGGGGCTCTGAGATGCGTGCCTAGGCACGTTGTATAACCTCGGTGAGTCCCTGTCCTCTGCGTTCTGTAAGAGAGGGATCATGTTAGTAGCCAGATGGAGAGCTACAGGGGATGCCCGCTAGAGGTTCTCAGTGGGGCGTGGCATTGAATGTCAGCTGCTGGCCTCATCGTGGCCCATGCTGTGGAATGACTGTAAGGACAGTCAGCCTTCTGCATCCAGGATTTCTGTGGCCACAGATTCAAACAACCACAGACCGAAAAAAAAAAAAAAAAAGAGCAATTTTTAGAATTGCACCTCTCCTAACACGCACAGATTTTCCCTTCTCAATGTTGTTGTTGTTAGGTGCCGTCAAGTTGGTATCCAACTCATAACGACCCTGTGTACAACAGGGGAAACACTATTGTCAGTGCTTCTTTGCTGCTCATAGGGTTTTCAATGGCGGATTGATTTTTGGGGAGTGGGTTGCCGGGTCCTCCTCCCAAGCCTACAGCACCTAGTGTTCCCAGACGGTCTCCCATCCAAGGACTAACCAGGCCTGACCCTGCTTAGCTTCTGAGATCTGATGGGATCGGATGCCACAGGGCTACGGCTGCAGGTCTTCCTTCTCAATATTCCCTAAATAATATCGTATAACAATTATTTGCATACCACTTCCACTGTAGCAGGTGCTAGGAGTAATCCAGAGATGGTGTAAATTTCATGGGAGGAGGTGCCTACATTAGCGGCAAATCCCTCGCCCTCCACAGGAAAGACGCGCGCATGCTCACATCCGGGTATGCGTGAGAGGTCATGGACCCCAGCCCCCGCAATGCTGAGGGATGAGATACTCGTTTTATTTTCTGAACGCCTCTCAGAACCCAGGGCCCGAGGCCACAGGAGAAGCACTACATTAACAAGGCAGTGGTCTCCGGGAGGGGCAGTGGAGGGAAGCGGAAAGGAGCTGACCCTGCTTTAGCCGCTCGATCAGAACTCACAGAGCACCTGCACCAGGCCAGGCTCCAGAAAGAGGCTCCACCCTTGCCATCTGGAGAAATGGCCTTGAAAGAAGGAGGCCGTTGCACCAAACGCCAGTTGATTCAAACCGGGACCCCGCCACGCACCCACCACCTTGAAGGGCAAGAGAGAGAACCGAGGACCAGGAGGGGAGGCCGTACCCTCCCAGCTGCCGATCGGCTTATGGCGGTCGTACCTACCTGGGCCACTGCTGAGCAGACTGAATCACTCCCGGGGAGCTCTGAGAAGGACCAGGTCCCCCAGCGATGGGCCTGCAAACATCCTTGGGAACCAAGTATTGTTTCCATTCAAAGGGGGAAGTGTAGGCTCGGGAACGTCATGGGCCCAAAGTCACACAACTTGGAAGGGTCGACACTGGGATTGAAACTGAGGTCCCCCTGGGTCCACGTGTCCTTTCCCAGGGGCCCTCTGAGGGCAAGAGGAAAGACCATTCATTTCTCCCGAGTGAGGTTTATTCCCAAGCATTCACGAAGCACCCACCCTGCCCGGCCATCCCTTACAGAAAACACAGAGCCCGGGTCTGAGCACTTCCAGGATTGAGCAGGCAGGCAAGACACAGAAGCGAGGGACAGCTGAGGGTGACACCGGGCAGTGCTGCTGGGCCTCCTGGCCATGCCTGACCCAGTTCCTTCTCCTTGAACGGGAGTGAAGGAGCCCAACCTGCAGGTGCCCACGGTGGCCACCAGATGGCGGTGGTAGGCTGCTAAATCGGACTTGGTCCTTGGCGACTCATGGGTCACCTTGGGTCCTTTCTTCTGGAAGCGTGTGGCAGCACCTGGCAAGGGAAACAGCTCAAGGGAAAGGACAAAGTGTGGATATTTTTAGGCATCCGTCATGAAGGGTAAGAAACGGCCAGGCTGCAGAGAACCTCAGAAGGCCAGGGGAGGAACCGGGGTGTAGCTGGGACAGTCAGGGACGAGCACTCCACATCCTCTGGGGCTGAACAAGCAACGGCCTGGCCCCCGCCTCCCAAGGCCCAGACGGCTGCCCCGGAGGCCGGTGGGCGGAGCTAGTCCTGCCTCATGGTGTAGCCCTGGATCATGCTATTGAAGTAGGCTGGCGTGTTGCGCTCGGGGTAGAAGAGGATCATGTAGCACTTGGGGCCGAAGTATCCCAGGCTGATGGCCAGGAAGTTGAGCACGGTGACCAGGAGGTCCATGATGGTGACCAGCACCCCGTCGTGGACAGACATGAAGGTGCAAAGGGAGACGGAGGAGGTGAAGGAGAAGGTCATGCTCAGGGTGATGAACTTGGCCTCGTTGTAGTTGGTGGGCAGCTCCTTGCCCAGGTAGGCGAAGCTGAAGCCCACCACTGACAGCAGCATGTCCATGATGGTGTTGGACAGCAGCCCGTTGCGGTAGTTGGGGTGGCAGGAGAGGATCATGATGCTGGGGTCGTCGGGGTCCTTGCGGCTGACGGGTTTGATGGTGGTGGACAGCATGTTGACCGCCACGCTGGCCGCCTTGATAGCCGTGATGAACACCACGAAGACGTAGGGCCCGTGGTAGCGGATCCAGAAGCCGTAGGCGCGCGGGAGGCGGCTGGCCATCTTGAAGATACAGACGATCTGGAAGGAGCGCACGGTGATGCAGGAGATGCAGATGGTGAAACAGAGGGTGAAGAGGGCCTGGCGGCAGAGGCACGTGAGGACCGTGGGCGGCCCCACGTACACGGGCACCATGCTGAATGCCAGCAGCAGCGGCAGCAGCATCAGGAAGCACATGGGGCCCCCGGCCGAGCGGACCATGGGCGTGTGGAAGTGCCGCCAGAATATGACCAGGATGGCCGCCGTGCTGCAGAAGCCCAGCGCGGCCAGCATGACCACGATGATGGTGGGCGCCTCGTGCCACTCGAGGAAGGACAGGCGTCGCTTGAAGCAGGAGACGGCGTTCTTGTGGGACCACATGAGACTCGGGCAGGGCAGGCAGTCATACTCGTCTGCAAAAGCCCACAGTGACTTCCATCAGCCAGGGCCACCTTCTGAGCACCTACACCCTCCACGCCTGGCCCTCCACACAGAGGGGCTGGCCACCGCTCACCAAGCCCCTTACACACAGTGGCTCCAGATCTGTCCCACAACCCCGTTTCACAGATGAAGAAACGGGGACTCAGCCAGGTTAAGTAATTTGCGCAAAGTCACAAAGCCAGTGGCTACGGAGGCAGAATTGGAACCCAGGTCTCCTGAACTCAGAGCCTGCCACCTACAACTCCTCCCTTCCAAGACCTTGCCCTCTGCTGGGAAAGATGATGAACGGGCTCTTCCAGGAAGTCGTTCAATACGTGTGTTTCCAGCGCTATCCACTGTAGCAGGCACCAGAAGTCAAAGGCTCCCAAGAAATGGCTAAACCCAGCCCTCACCTGCAGACCACTGCCCAAATGTGAGAGGAAGGCCCGGGAAAGCCTTCGACGTGCTTTTGTGCAGCACTTGCTTCGTGCCCTGTGTCCTGCTAGACACAAAGCTAGCGCTTTTATTGAGATGAAATCACCTACTTAGTTTACAAATCAATGAAGTCAGGAGAAAGAAAAAATTTTGTATATGGTACTGAGGGTTGAGGGGCTGGGATTTAGCTCAGTTGGTAGAGCGCTGCTCTGCAGTCTCTGAAGTCCCGAGTTCAATACCCAGCACCGCAAAAATGGGAGAAGGACCTGGCAATCCACTCCCAAGGCAATCCCGAAACAATCTGCCATTGAAAACCCTATGAGGGTCGCTATGAGTCGGACACGACTTGACGGCACCTAACAACAACAACAACTGAGGGTTGAACCCAGGCCCTCGTGCTTGCATGCTTTGCAAGTGCTGTGCCACTGAGCTGTACGCCCAGCCCATTTTTTAAATTTTTGAGACAGGGTCTCGCTAAATTATGCAGACTGCCTCTGGTCTTGAACTTGCCGTCCTCCTGCCTCCACCTCCTGAGCCGCTGGGATTACAGGTGTGTGCCGCCTCACCCGGCTTGGAGAAAAAAAAATTGTGACTCAACACTGAATTGTACTCTGCACTGATACACTACACACTAATGTGGGTACAAAGATGGCATTGTCCCCATTTTTCTGGAGTTTATGTTTTGAGGGGGAGGATTGGTCTTGCTTTTTATTTTGGAGTACTGGGGGTGCTAAACCCAGGGTCTCGTACATAATTTACAAGCACTTTGTCACTGAGTTGAAATGTACTCCTAGCCTCGCCCCAACCTTTTCCTTTCTTGTTTTTTTTTGTTGTTGTTTTTGTTTTGTTTTGTTTTGTTTTATCTTAAGACAGTTTCTTCCTAAGTTATGCAGGCTGCCTCTGGCCTCAAACTTATGATCTTCCTGCCTCTGCCTCCTGAGTCACTGTGATTACAGGCGTGCACCGCCACACTCGGCTTGGAGTTTACGTTCTATGGGGAGAGATGGCATTTCTTCCTCTGATCAAGAAAGTCACTCAACGCTGGTCCAGGTGGTCCACGCCTGTAAGCCCAGCGGCTCGGGAGGCAGAGACAGGAGGATCACAAGTTCGAGACCAGAGGCAGTCTGCATAACTTAGTGAGACCCTGTCTCAAAAAGTAAAAAAACTGGGCTGAGGGTGCAGCTCAGTGGTCCAGCACTTGCAGAGCATGCAAGCGCGAGGCCCTGGGTTCAACCCTCAGTACCGCAAAAAAAAAAAAAAAGTCACAACATCTTCTGAGCAACCACGATCCTGAGCCATGCTGGGCACTTGGGAGGCCAGAGAGATAGATGAGATATTGTCCTTGTCTTCCAGAACCTTCCTTCTATTGGGAAAGCCATTCATTCATTCATTCCCTCCTTCATTCATTCATCCTCCAGTGGACATTGTCTAGCCTGACACCCTGGGCCCTGGGCTGTGTGTGAAGTGGGGACAAGGGACAGTACTACCCTAGGAGACAGGGGTCCCTTCTCCCTCCATCCCTGAAATAGCCTATATTGGGGATTCTGCCTCACACCAGGTATTGGGGGGCTACCACAGAGATCAGACAAGGTTCCTGGCATTTGGACATTTACATCCCCTGGGGAGACCCCAAAGACCATACTAGTGGGAAGAGACCCTGGATACCCCAGAAACAGGACAGGGGGCTGAGCAGCAAGCCATACTTGCAGTCTGGTTAAGGTAGGTGCCAGGGGCGCAATCCACGCACTCGAAGCAGCAGGGGTGGAGGCCCACGGCCTTCTTCAGTTGCCCATGCTGGCAGTTCTTGGAACACTTGGACACAGGAACCTGGAGGAGGAGGGAAAGAGACCCTGAGCTCCTTCCCACCCTCTGGGGACCCCTGATCTCCCCAGCTAATGTGATGCTCAGGGGAGGGAGGCTGACCCTGCCTGGAAGGGGGAGAACTGCTGGAATTGCCATTAGAACTAGACCTTTGTGGACATCTCTTAGCTTTGCCCATCAAGACCTAATCCACCCTCCCCGTAACAGCACCCAACTGTTGAGACAGAGACTTTCTGTGGCTGCTGGGAGGATAGAGTGCAATCCTGGGGCTACTGGCTGTCATCGTGTCACCCAAGGAAGAATCTTCCATGAAGACAGTGATGCCTAGATCTAGCCTTGCCTGAAGCTTCACCCTCTACCTCCAGAGGTATAGATTGGTGGTGGCGGTGGTTGTTGTTGTTGTTGTTGTTGTTGTTGTTATTGTTAGTTGCTGTCAAGTGAGATCTGACTCATAGCAACCCTCATAGGGTTTTCAATGGCTGATTGTTTCAGGATTGCTTCGGGAATGGACTGCCATGTCCTTCTCCCGTTTTTGTAGTGCTGCGGTTCGAACGCGGGTCCTCAGAGAGTATGGAGCAGCGCTCTACCAACTGACCTAAACCCCAGTCCATTGTAAATTATATAAGCAACAAATTAGTTCTTTGCTACCATTATCTTCTGCCATCTGCAGCCAGGACTCCTGGTTAACACACCCCTTCTGGAGGGCAGGAGGTTTCAGGAGAACAAGAACGACAGGGCAGCAACCACGCCTGCTGTTTGTACTGCTAAGATTTCCAGGACCTAGAAGAACCCAGCACAGAGGAGACCGCCAGCCATCACGTGTGAGATGAGTGGATGAATGACACATGGGGGAAACATGGAGAGCCCTGAGATAAGAGGTGGGGAGGACGCCATGGTGGGGAAGATGGAGCTTCTGGGTCCAGGGTGTTTGCATGGGCAGAACACGAGAGAGGATGCGTGTCATGGTTGGGATCTAAATGTCCTCCAAATGTCATGGGTTTGAATGTTGGGTCCCCAGCTGGTGGTGGTGTCCTGGGAGGATATGGAACCTTGGAAGGTGGGCGGTACCTTGACAGAAACGAGTCACTGGGCATGCACCTTTGGAGGGCATTACCGAGAGCCCTGGTAAGCTCTCTCTGCTTCCTGATCATGAAGATGTAAGGTCCTCAGCCACAGACCCCACCATGCCACCACCTACTGCCTGCCCCACCACCCATGATGGGAAGATCCTCTAACTGTGAGTCCCCAATAAATATTTCTTTCCATAAGTTTGCCTCAATTGGCTTCTCTGTCACAACAATGCACCAGCTGACTAATACAGATATTGGTGCCAGAGAATGGGATCATTGTCCAGCAGAAACCTGGCCATGGGGTTCTTAGGCCATTGGAACTTGTTTGTGGGAAGAGTTTGGAAGAGTTCAGAGATGCAGGCAGGAGAAGCCCTTGAATTCTGTACGCAGAGCATTTGGAAGAACAGAACACCATCTCTGATCGAAATGCAGATGGGGCTCACAGGGCTTCAGAGGAAAGTGAAGACTCTATTGGGAGCCGGACTAGAGGCAATTCATGTTATATTCTAGCAAAAAAAAATTGCACTCTGTCCATGTCCTAAAGATTTGAGTGAGATGCAATTCAAAAGTAATGGACTAATTAACTTAGCAGAGGAAATATCCAAAGGGCAGCAAGATAGAGGGGGCACCGCATGGTTGTTGCTTGCTGATTTTAGCTAGATTTATGAGGAAAATAGAATAAAAGGCATAACAGGAAGAGCTGCAAACATGCAGTTTAAAGGGAGGAAAAAACTGCAGCTTGTCTAAGGTTACTGCAGATGGGGCTGGTTCCGGCAGAGGCCATAATTGTTGAAAAGATAAGCCTCAGGAAAGGGAAGCCTCGATCTTTTCACTGGGGTGTTTTCTGGGTCCCTTCAGACCTGGAAGGAGTTAGCCAGACTCCTGGCATGCCTGATCTACTGCCTATTACCACCTACCGCCTGCCCTACTGTCATTATAGACTGATCCTCTAACACTGAGCCCCCAAAAATATTTCCTTCCATAAGTTTGCTTTGGTCAGTTTCTCTGCCATAGTTGTGAGGTGGTGGTTGTTAGGTGCCGTCAAGTCGGTATCCAACTCATAGCGACCCCACATACAACAGGCGAAACACTATTGTCAGTGCTTCTCTGCTGTTCATAGGCTTTTCAATGGTGGATTGATTTTTGGGAGTGGGTTGCCGGGTCCTTCTCCCAAGCCTACAGCACCTGGTGTTCCCAGGTGGTCTCCCATCCAAGTACTAACCTGGCCCGACCCTGCTTAGCTTCCAAGATCTGACAGGATCTGATGCCAGAGGGCCACGGCTGCAGGCAGTTTTGACGTACCTCCTGACACATACAGTGAAGCAGGCCTGGGAGGGTAGGAGAGCCCCATCCTGAAGATTTGCCTGTGGTGCACTAAAAATGTAGGGGCAGTGGGAGGCAGCATGGCTTCCGAGTAGCCTGATGAGATTTGTTGTTATTGTTGTTAGGTGCCGTCAAGTCGGTATCCTACTCATAGCAACCCTCATAGGGTTTTCAATGGCTAACTGTTTTTCGGGATTGCCTTAGGAGTGGATTGCCAGGTCCTTCTCCCATATTTGCAGTGCTGGGAATTGAACTCAGGACCTCAGAGACTGCAGCGCAGCGCTCTGCCAACTGAGCTAAATCTCAGCCCATGAGGTTTAGATTGTACCAAAATCATCTGATGAGCCAGGTGTGGTGGCGCACGCCTGTAATCCCAGTAGCTTGGGAGGCAGAGGCAGGAGGATCTCAAGTTGGAGACCAGAGGCGTAACTTATCGAGACTCTGTCTCAGTAAAAAAAAATGGGCTGGGGTGCAACTCAGTGGTCCAGCACTTGCAAAGCATGCAAGCATGAGGCCCTGGGCTCAACCCTCAGTACCACAAAAAACAAAACAAAACAAAACAAAAATCATCTGATGACCCCTAAGGAGAGTAGGGTGAGGGTGCACACGAGAAGGCCGTGGGACCCCGACAAGGGAGCCATGGCCAGCCCACTCTCCCCCGGAGCCCCTCTCATCTTGCCTCTCTGAAGTCCAAGTTCAGCCACGCCTCTGCCCCCAACCCCTCAACTCCCTCTTGTACCTGGCCATCAGATGACATTTCCAGACGTCTTGCCATCCTCCCTGTCGCGCCTCCATGGGAAAAGCTCAGTGACTCTCCGTCAGTCCAAATAAAGCATCTGATTCCCCACCAGGTGTCCTGGGCCCTGTGTGGTCTTCTCTGCTTTGTGCCTGACCACACACACATGCAGGGGTGTGTGCAGCAACACGCATGCACACACACACGCGCACACACACACACACACACACACACAGGCTCTTTCTCCAGACCTACAACCTGCCACTGCATTGCCCGCTAGCCTCTCTCTACTCTGAACTTGCCTGCAGCCGTAGCCCTGTGGCATCCGATCCCATCAGATCTCAGAAGCTAAGCAGGGTCAGGCCTGGTTAGTACTTGGATGGGAAACCGCCTGGGAACACCAGGTGCTGTAGGCTTGGGAGAAGGACCCGGCGCCCACTCCCAAAAATCAATCTACCATTGAAAACCCTACGAACAGCAGAGAAGCACTGACAATAGTGTTTCCCCTGTTGTACGTAGGGTCACTATGAGGCAGACACCGACTTAACAGCACTTAACAACAACAACTCTGAACTTGAATCTCTTCATCATCTCCTCAGTAACAAAATCAATCCTACCTCATACCCGTGGAATCTCATTCATTCATTCATTCAAAAAGCACATCCTGATGCCAGGCCCTGGGAACACAGCAGCAAACTCATTGGGGCAAAGTCCCTGCCCTAAGGGAATTAATACTTCCATGGAGGAATAGCGACAGCAAACACAAATACGTAATGCGTGGGATGGCTGTAAATACTGTGAAGAAAACCAAAGCAGTGTACGGGAGTGGGGCATGATGGGAAGCAGACTGTGACTTCAAATGGGGTGAGCCAGAAAGGCCTCACTGAGCAGCAGAGACCTGAGCAGAGACCCGAGGGGTGGGGGAGTGCATCGTGAAGACATCTGCTCCACTCTGCAGTGCCAGAGACCTGGCGTGACAGATGAACAGTAAGGCTGACATACTGTTCCTTGGGTGGAATGAACAAGGGGAAGATTCACAGATTAAAGAGGTGGAGTCAACTTTTACTCTGAGAAGCCCCTGGAGGACTCTGAGCAGAGGAGTGGCAGGATCTGACTTTGTTATAATAGGATTTCTCTGTCTTCTGTGTTGAGGGCAAAGACAGAAGCAAGAGACAGGTAAGATGCAAGGGCTGGGGGTGTAGCTCTGTGGTAAAGCCCTTGCCTAGCATGCACAAGGTCCTGGGTCTGAACCAAAGCACCACATACATACAAACAAAAATGATTGCAATGGTCTGGCTGAGAGGTACTGCCTTCGTGTAAGACCTGAAACTTTGAAACTGCTAGAGGGAAACATAGGGGAAACACTTCAAGATACAGGCATAGGAAAGGACTTCAACAGCTCAGGAAACAACAGCAATAATTGGTAAATGGGAATGCATGAAATTAAAAACCTTCTTCACAGCAAAGGAGACAATTGGCAGAGTGTAGAGACAGCCTGCAGAATGGGAGAAAATTTTTGCCAGCTATATATCAGACAGGGGATTAGTATCTAGAATATATAAAGAACTCAATAAATTAAACACCAAAAAAGCAATCCCCCAATGAAGAACTTAGCAAATGAATCGAACAGCTCTCGAAAAAAGAAACACCAGTGGCCAATAAACATATGAAAAAATGTTTAACATTCTTAGCCATCAGGGAAATGTAAATCAAAACTACATCTCACCCCAGTCAGAATGGCTATCAGCAAGAAAACAAACAACCACAAATGCTGGCAAGGATGTGGCAGGAATCTTGTACACTGCTGGTGGGAATGTAAGTCAGTGTAGACACTATGGAAACCAGTGTGGTTTCCGTGCAAGCTGTTCTGCCAGTCAGCATATGGGATCAAGCAGATGTGTGTCATACATTATACGTCATTGATAAGGATGTGCAAGTCCCCACTAGAGAGCAGCAACAATGCCAGGTCTTCTACAGAAGAGCACTCCTCACTATTTGAAAATCCACACCTGCTGTACTGCAGGGCCATCATGGAACCTGAGCACCGGACCGTGGACAGCAAGTGACTGTCACATTCAGAGAGTCATATGGTCACTAGGAATCACAGCCAGTTTCCATGCAATGGAAACTACAAGTCCATTTCTTACGTCAATGATTGTGACTCCCTGCTTTTTACCTTCCCTGCTGTCACAAGGCTGTCACCTTCTTGTCCCACCTAAGGCCTTGTGGAGGAATTCCCATGAGGAGGAGAATATTCCAGAATGGTCACAAGGTGATATGGACATGAGCTGGCAATGGACTGTGGCCCCACTCAGCCCCTTCTGGGCTACGTCCCTTGAGGGACGTAGTGAGAGAGGACATTGTTAGCAGGTCAAGCTGTGAGCCCAGTCCGTGGCTGGTCACTGTATGCACAGGGAGATGTCCTGAGGGAGGCTATTCTGGGGCTCTGAACAACACAGATGGCCTCGCTGTTGTTCAGGGGCCTGGAAAGAACATGATTGGAAGAACAGAGACAGGATTTTTTGGGGAAAGGCACAGCATGGGTCTGAATAAGTGAGCCCAGAGTGGGAAGATCCTTGTGTGTCAGGTTCACACTAAACAGAGAGCACAGTGCAGGTAGAAAGGGTGGCCAGCAGCCAGGTGTGGTGGCACACACCTGCAATCTCAGCGCTTGAGAGGGAGAGGCAAGAGGATCTCAAGTTCAAGGCCAGCCTGGGCTACATAGCAAGACCTTGTCTCAAAAAACCAAGGGCTGGGAGTGTAGCTCAGTGGTAGAGCACTTTCCCGGCATGTACTAGGCTCTAGTTTTGATCCCCAGCATTGCAGAAAAGAAAAAGAAAGAATGAAAGAAAAGAAAGGGTGGCTGGCCCAATGGAAACCAGCCGGCCTCTGTCCTCAGCCACCTAGAGCTTGTGCAGAGTGGCCGTGGGGAAGGACAGAGGCTGGCGTCATGGGCCCAATAGCCTGGGCTTCTTCTCACCACGGTCAATCCAGCGACTACCACTGTAGAACACCAATGCTTTCAGCAGCAGAGACCAGCGCTGAGCCCCCATGGGTCCCATTCCACATGAAGATCAGCGCCCCCTGCTGGCTAAATTCCTACAGGACTCCCTCCCAGCTGGAGGAAGTGGGTCTTCCTCTTGGGAGACTCTGTGACCAGGACTCTTGCTACCCACCTGCTTACAGACTGACTCACTGCCGCAGGATCCCATGTCGCCCCAGGCAAGGGCCCGTTGCATGGTGACAGAGGTGTGACATGGGTACACAGCAGCCACGGGACCCCATGACCCTCACATCACCCAGAAACACCCAGTCTAATAAACTGATGGGATGGCACCCCAAACGCTCAGCCAAGGTACCATCTCAAGGACGATGCCCTGCAGAGGGAGGGGTGCCCCACCCCACCCTTGGTGGCACCTACACGAATGAATGGCCGGTGTAAGGAGCAGGGGTGCTAACAGCTGGAATATGTGGGTCCAATAACTTCAAGGTGGACAAAAGATTGGCCACATTCGCCGTTATCATCAGGGGCTGGTTATGGAATCGATACTTTGATGCCCCACAGTCCTAGGCTGCTGGAGGTGAGATTCTGGGGGGAATCTGTCCACCATTCTGTGCTCACTTCCTGGCCATGCTGGGGTCCTCATGTCAGCGAATGAGAGGGCCACGGGCTTGGATCCCATGAGGATCCCATGACGTATAATGTATGACACATACCTGCTTGATCCCACGGGGCAGGAGACCACGGTGGAGTAGAGGGGACGCTTAGGCAGCCCTTGGCGCCTCTATCCTGGCGACACCTGCAGCCGTGGAGCTGAGCAGGTGCAGCCCCAAGGGCAAGGCAGCTAACGGCACAGATGCCCTGGGGATGGATGCCGCGCTTACCCCGCCAGGCCAGTGGCCCAGAGTGGCCAAATGCTGGTGGAGAGAGAGGGGATCCGAAATGGTGGCGGCCATTACAACTGTGGCCCAAATGCCACTTGTGCAAGGCAAAGTCCGGCTGCTGCCTTAAAAGCCGAGACCCATGAGGCTCACCAGGGGGCAAAGCACACTGAGCGGAACAGGGAATGGGTACCTTGGTGGGATCCCTCCTATTTTTGCAGCCCATGGTTTATTCTGCCATGACGGCAGCTGCCAACTTTACACAACGGTGACCATGGGCGGGTGCCTCAGCTACAAGGCTGCATCTTTTGCTGTCTGCACTGGGGCCCCAGAGTGAGACCCCTGGGGGCAGCTGCTGGTCACCATGTGGCACCTGGAAATAGAGGGGCGTTAACACCCAGGTGACGCTTGGTCCCTGGGGGATGGGAGCCGGTGCATCGGTGCTGTCTTCTCGCCCTTGGGAGACGACTCTAGGGCAGCTCCTTAGAAGGTCTTGGTGAGGCTGAGCTCCAGGTGCCCACAGCAGTGGCGGCTCGGGGACATTCCCTCAGGCCGGCTTGTCTTCTTTCCTGTCAGACACTCTTGTCTCCCACTCCCGTCACCCAGGCGCGGGTCCTGGAATAATCTGTCACGTTTAATGCTGTCTCAGGTTCTGCTTCCCAGGAGGAACCTGGCCTAAGGCACTGGTATAAGCTCAACTGTGTTCCCTAGGAAGTCCTAACCACCAGGACTCCATGTGACCAGGTATGTGATCTTATTCAGAAATAGAGTCATCGGCTGGGTGTGGTGGCACACACCTGTAATCCCAGCGGCTTGGGAGGTGGAAGCAGGAGGATCGCAAGTTCGAGACCAGAGGCAGTCTGCATAACTTAGCGAGACCCTGCCTCAAAAAGTTAAAAAAAAAAAGAGTGGGCTGGGGGTGCAGCTCAGTGGTCCAGCACTTGCAAAGCATGCAGGTGTGAGGCCCTGGGTTCAACCCCCAGTACTGCAAAAAAAAAAAAAAA
>VMDO01014590.1:0-10386 GCA_007922755.1 Pedetes capensis | reverse complement strand
TGGAGTGTCAACAAGGCAAGGAGGGCCAGAGAGCACAGCAAGCCACCAGGCACGGGGAGAGAGGACAGAGCAGGTGCCTGGCCTCAGAAAGAACCAACCCTGCTGCACCTTGACCTTGACTCCAGGCTTCTGCCTCCAGAACAGTGAGACAACCGAGCTGTGTGGTGTCTGCAGGCCTGATTTGTGCTACTTTGTTGCCCCTGCTCTTAGGGAGCTCACAAAGTCCCAACCCGATTCACTCCACAAGCATCCCGAAGAAGCTCAGGAACTACCTACTCCAGGCACCTCTGGGGAGATGGTATCCTGGCAGGGGACAGGGGGACACGATGTTGCCCCAGGAGAAAGATAAAAGTTCATGAAGACACTTTTAGATCGCTGGATCCCATGCCCCTCTCCCGCCCCACTCCCTCAGAATTCTGAGGGTCTGTCATGTAAAGAGAGGAAACCAAAGATCTTCAGACTGACACATGTCAGGCACAGGGGAAGACACAGTTGTTGTTGTTGTGTTGTTAGGTGCTGTCAAGTCGGTATCCAACTCATAGCGACCCTCACAGGGTTTTCAATGGCTGAATGTTTCGGGATTGCCTTGGGAGTGGATTGCCAGGTCCTTCTCCCATTTTTGTGGTGCTGGGATTGAACTCGGGACCTCAGAGACTGCAGCGCAGCGCTCTACCAACTGAGTTAAATCCCAGCCCCGTAGACACAGTTACCATAATAAAACACAAGTCCTAAACAACAGGCTGCAGTAGGAATGCTGTGTAGAGAGAACCTCCACCAGGGACAAGCTGTGTGGCCTTAGGCAAGGGCCCACAACCTCTCTGTGCCTTCAGTGTGCTAACATATAAAATGGGGAGAATGGCAACTTCCACCCCATCGGGCTGATAAGGGAACTGAAGTCCTTAGCACAGGACCAGTTACCTCCAAGTTCAGTAAAGGGCCACTTGGCAGAGGCTCCTGAGTCCCTCTGTCCCCTGGAGCTGGACAGCTCTGAGCTCCATCATTCTCAGTTAATGGGGAAGGATAGGACCCCAGATTCTACACCTTAAATGGAGCCCCCACCAGCTACTGCTGATGAACGTCCAGTTGCTCTCCTTGATAAGAAGGGCCCTTCCCCCAACACAGGTCCCCAGGCCTCTGACCGTGTTGTCCCGAGTGTGCCAAGAGACATTCCCAATGTACTTGAGCTGCCGCTCCATGGGGTAGTAGGAAGCAATGCTCTGGAAAGGATTCTGGCTCGAGTCCCACCGCCACTGGACAACGTCCAAGCTCATGGGCACGTCTCCTTCCGAGTCAAAAAAGATCTTGTTGCCCAGAAGGGTGAAGTTGACGTCCCAGATCTTGTCGAGTAGCTGGAGGGTCAGAGGAACAGAAAGTGGAGCTGGGGTCAAAGCAAGGACCAGACCTGGGAGAGTGACCATCCCACGGGCCTCCCGCCCCATGCCTGTCAAACAGGGACAGGAAGTCTTCCAAACGAAGCAGCAGGGAGGGGAGGCTGAGAGCTCTGCTCTGGACCAGAGGCATCCAGGTCTAGACCTCAGTGCTGCACTTGCGGAGGTCTTGGACCTGTCGCTTAACCTCTCTGAACCCCAGTTCTTCTTCCTCAAAGGAAGCCATGTGACCCTATCTTCTGAGCTCTGAAGCTATGAAGGAGTGAGTCCACATTAGGATCTGAGAACAGCATCTGCAAACTAGTACGTACTCGCCTCTTCTTGAGGGACTGGCCTTATATCTTCTCCCTGGAAGTCACCTCAGTCACCCGTCAGGGGCCCGGAAGCCACTGTGTCTCTCATCTGCAAAGGCCAGCTGGGCTTGCCCCAGATCCCTAGGTCTTGCCTGCCTCCCCACGCCTTAGGGTCAGCTCTCTTTCCTGTCTCTCCCCATCCTCCCGAAACTGGCACTAACTAGAACGTGCCCTGAACTTGGCATCCTCTGGTCTGAATTCCAGTCCTAGTTCTGTCTTCAACTGGCTGTGTGACTTTGAGCAAGTCACGGAACCTCTCTGGGCTGACCCCAAAAGGGCTCAAGGAGTGAGTTCTTGGGTCTAGAGGCCCCTCTGGGACCTGCCAGGTTGCTAGGCCCAAGGGCACTGCTCCTGGGTGCTGAACAAAGGAGGCTCTACCCAGGGAGTTGGATGGTAGATGCGGATCAGGATAGTGGATGGCTCTGAGGAGGCAGGCTGCCAGGGCTCCGTGTCACATTCCTGTGGTGACCTGATCAAGCTGGGCTGAGCGTCCTGAGATTCGAACCCCAAGCGATCAGAAAGCATGGTCTCTGTAATTCTCCTGACTGGGTGGAAGCCCAGGCATCTTGGGGGTCCCCTGTTGGGTCTGAGACTTGTTTCTCCCCTCACCTAACCCTACTCGACCCCAGGATTGGCTGTAAGCATCTCAGGTAGAACCAGGTCACTGCTCCAGCCCCTGCCTGCCCAAGGCCAGGCACTTGGTGTCAGCAATGAAGAGAGAAAAGGAAGGGAATGAGGAGGAGGAGGAAGAGGAGGAGGAAAAGGAGAAGGAGGAGGACAAGGAAGAGGAGGAGGAGGACAACAAAGAGGAGGAAGAGGAGGAGAAAGAGGAGGGAAAGGAGAAGGGAAAGGAGGAGGAGGAGGAAAGGGAGGAGGAAGAGGAGGAGGAAAAAGAGGACAAGGAGGAAGAGAAGGAGGAGGAGGAAGAGGAGGGAGAGGAGGAGGGAAAGGAGGAGGAGGAGGAAGAGAAAGAGTAATAGGAGGAGGAAGAGGAAGGGAAGGAGGAGGAAGAGGAGGGGCAGGAGGAGGAGGAGAAGGAAGAGGAGGAGGATGAGAATGAGGAGGAAGAGGAGGAGGAGGAAAAGAAGGAGAAGGAGGAAGAGAAGGAAAAGGAGGAGGAATAAGAAGAGGAGGAGGAAGAGGAGGAGAGGAAGGTAGAGGAGGAGGAGGTAGAGGAAGAGCAGGAGGAGAGGAGAAAGAGGAGGAGTAACAGGAACAGAAGGAGGAGGAGGAAGAGAAGGAGGAGGGAGAGGAGGAGGAGGAAGAGTACACATGCAGCCTCGACCCTGCAGGAGGAAGTTTGCATACATGTTATCCCTTCTACTTAATGGATGAGAACACCGAAGCTGGGATTTGAACCCTGTCTGTCTGACTGCAAACTCTGCTAAGTCATCAGCCTCCCACATGAGGACAGATGCGCCCCAAGGCATGGACAGAGGTAGAGATGAGCACGTGAGGCTGACAAGCAGGTGCAGGCGAACCCAGCTGACACCCTGCTCTGCAGCAGGCTGGCCGGCTGGGGGACCCTACCAAGGCCCCCATTCATTAAATAAAGAGAGACCAGGCAATTCTGAGAAGGCCTGGCAATGCTGACCCTCTTACTCAGCCACCTGCTGCACATGGTCCCAGCCGTAGCCATGGGCCCCTCAAGTTTGCCAGCCTGCTTTAGCCCAGGTTTCCCCAATCTACACACGCACACATAACCCACCCACCATCTCCAAGCACCCCCTTCACCCCCAAGGCCTCTCCCTTTGCCTCGCCTCTCACAGGGGCGCCCATCCCCACTGCCCCTGCCCCAGACCCTGGCCACTCCCCAGCTAGGGGCCTGTCATTTCTTCCAACCTGTTTCCCCCGTGCATGGAGAGCCACAGTCTAATAAGAGTGGCTTCTCAGCAGTGTTGGGGGAAGAGAACTTTGTAGAAGAGGCAGCACAGTGCCGGGCACGCGTAAGTGCTCACTCATTCATTCGGTCACTTGGTGAATATTTATCGAGTGACCTCCAGTGACCTGATCAGGCTGGGCTGAGCGGCCTGAGATTCAACTGTGAGGCAGACGGAGCAGCTTGAGGTACAGCAGTGAATGGGAGTAATAAGGTCCTTGTCCCTGCATGCTGAGATGTGAGAGGTGTGGTGGAAAACATAATTAAAAATAAAACACAAAAAGCACAGAAACAATGGGGTTAGTGTGTGAGAAAAGTGAAGAGGGGGGTGCTGTGGTTTGACCCAGCATCAGGGCTTGGAGAGGTAAGGGTGCTACAGATGGTTTGGGGCAGTGGCGAAGGACAGGCGCAGTCCAGCCAGCTCAGCCCTAGCTCTGTGCTCAGGCAGCGCTCTGTCTGTCAGGCAAAGGGCATTTTTGGTCTAAGGTGGCAAAAGGGCATCATTTCCTGATCCCACGGTGCCCTTGTTTATGCCAGTGTAAACCCGGAGGGAAGCCGACATGGGTGGCCTGGGCCCCCTGCCCCTTGTCTCTAGCACCTGCCACCCCAACCCCAGATCGGCTTATTGGATCGTCTCTAAGCCATCACCTTGGGGCTCACAATGGAACCCTCAGTGGGCCTCCAGGACAAAGCCCTGCCCCTTCCCCTGGCACTGGATGCTGTCCAGTGCCCGCTCTCCTACACCAGTCTGACCTCGTGCCAGGCTGCCACTCTCTGCTCTCTTGTTGAACTGCCCAGTGCCGCCCCTGCCTCCTACCTCAATCCTGCCTTCCTGGACGCCCCGCCACCACAGCAAGGCCCCTGCACCCACCCTCACGCAGAGCTACAACTTTGACTCCTAATGCACTTCGCAGTGGGGAGCCCGGAGCCTGGCACACCTGGTGCTCCCAGGTGCTCCAGAAATGGGACTGGTTATTCTGGGCGCTAGGACTGGCACCCTAGGTCTGCACTGTCAGGAGAGGGAAGAGGCCACTGGTCCTGCATCCCAGCTTCTGCGGGTCTCAGAAGGGAAAACAACAGGAAGGTGACTGGGGAAAACCACAGTGGGATGGGCCAGCCTAGGTGCAAAGCCAAGGCTGCCACTGCCCACCGAGCCAGCACAGGCAAGGCCCTTCGACTCCCTGTGCCTTGGTTTCTCTCTCTGTAGCCTCTCATAGATGGCTGTGGTTTACTCATGATGCATACTGTGCAATCCATGCGTGGCAGGCACTCAGAAAGCAGAAAGCACTTGTGACAACGATGTGTATGACTATATAGCAGGACATAGAGGAAAACTCAGTTTATCAGTTGGCACCAGAATTTCTTTTAAAGAACTGTTAGGTGCCATCAAGTCGACTCGTAGCGACCCTATGTACAACAGATGAAACACTACTGTCAGTGCTTCTCTGCTATTCATTGGGTTTTCTTTTTCTTTTTTCTTTCTTTCTTTCTTTCTTTCTTTTTTTTTTTTCTTTTTTTTTTTTTTTGCAGTACAGGGGGTTGAACCCAGGGCCTTGCACTTGCATGCCTTGCAAGTGCTGTACCACTGAGCTGCACCCCCAACCCATTTTTTTTTACTTTTTGAGACAGGGTTTCACTAAATTATGCAGACTGCCTCTGGTCTCGAACTTGCGATCCTCCTGCCTCTGCCTCCCAAAAGTTGCTGGGATGACAGGTGTGCGCCACCACGCCTGGCTTCATAGGGTTTTCTATATCTGATTGCTTTTTGGGAGTGGGTTGCCATGTCCTTCTCCCAAGCCTACAGCACCTGGTGTTCCCAGGCAATCTCCCATCCAAGGACTAACCAGGTCTGACCCTGCTTAGCTTCCAAGATCTGATGGAATCGGACACCACAGTGGTACAGCTGT
Organism: Pedetes capensis; assembly: GCA_007922755.1. NCBI lineage: Eukaryota > Metazoa > Chordata > Mammalia > Rodentia > Pedetidae > Pedetes > Pedetes capensis. Next base: position 4,859 of record VMDO01014590.1, on the reverse strand, counting down.
AGGCTTTAAAGAATAGCTGCACAGTTTTAAAGATAAGGGCTTAAGCTTGCAAGGTTAGGCTCTGAGATTATGGGATGCAGAGGTACAATTGGAATAAGAGAAGGCTTTTTGTTGATTGGTTGGTTGGTTGATTGGTTCTGGGGATCAAACCCAGAGCCTTGGGCCCACTAGGCAAGTGCTCTAGCACTGAGCTACACCTTCAGCCAGAGAGAATTTTTTAAATTCTCTAGCAACTGAAGAGCAGCAAAATGGTTCTCAAAGCAATTAAATTGCTCTGTTATGGAAGCACACAGTTATTGGGGGATAGATAGCAATCTAGAAAAAGGGAGAAAGGGGACAATAAGGAGGGGAGTCAGACAGGGTTTGGGCTTCCGAAGAGGCTGAGCAATAGGGTGGAAGCCAGCCCCAGAGGTGAAGAGAGGATCTGTTAAAGAACAGAGACATGTAGCTGCAAAGTATAAAGCGGACATCCCCACGGTGAGCCCCTCTGCTCCCCTGAAGCTCAGTGAAACCTTCTACAGTTTTGCAGGGCATCATGGGAGGGTGTGCATGTGTGTGTGAAATCAGAAAAACACAGACGGAAATTCCAGGTCAGAATCAAGGTGACCAAGAACTAGGACAGTGAGAGGATTGGTACACCTGTCACAGGGCCTCAGAGACTCCAGCCGGCCCTGAAGTCCTCAACCTGGAGTGACCACAGGGGTACAGGGACTTCCCCCCACCAAGTTCCACCTGACTCTCCCAGGACAGACTGCCTTGCATGATCGATTTGGGAGGAAATTCTGGTTCTGCGCATGCAGAGGCAAGGGATGCCCCAAGGCCCCTACACCCTTCTCCCCAGGCCCCTCCCCTCCCAGCCCAGGCAACCTGGAGCCCAGACGGGGGCGCCCTGCGGTCTCCATGGCAACCGCGGAGTCAGCGCCTGCGCCGCAGCGCCCGCGCAGCAGCGCCCTCACCTGCCACGGGTAGAAAGAACGCTTGGCACAGTGAGTCTGGTTGCAGCCCAGGAGGCTGTGCAGGCCGTGGGCCACGGCGTAGACCGCCGAGTACACGCTGAAGACCACGCGCTCTCCGGAGAGCGTGAGGACGCTGCTGTAGGACTCCGTGAGGTTCATGCAGGCGTCGCACTCTTGGTTGCAGGTGCCGCGCAGACTGGTCGGGTTGGGTGGCCGCGGCCCGGCCCCAGGGCGGCGCACACGGAACTCACTGAAGCCCGGCATGGGCACCTTCTGGATGGTGACGCCCAGGAAGGTGCCCGTGTGGCGCAGCTCGGTGAGGTTGTGCAGGTTCGGGTCGATGGCCCAGGACTCGGGCGCGATCCACACGGTGTCGGTGAGGTTCCAGCGCAGCACCTCGAGAAAGAAGTTTTGCAGGGTCAGCTCCGGCGAGAACACGACCACGACCCGCGCCGAGGTCTGCTGCAGCTTGCGCAGGATGGCCTCTAGCTGCTGCCGCTCGGCCGGCGTCATGGCCTGGCGGAGCTCCGGCGTGGGCAGCACCTCCTGGAAGGCGATGCAGATGTCGCCGTGGCTCACCAGGCGCGCGCTGAGCATCTGGCTGCTGTCGCGGCCGTAGTCGTCGTCGCTCACCAGAACCACGATCCAGTTCCAGCCGAAGTGAAGCATCAACTGCACCATGGCCTCAATGTGGTGACTGCCGCTGGGCACCGTGCGCAGCATGGAGGGGAAGCGCCGCTTGTCCCGCAGCTGGTCGGAGATGGCGCTGTAGGTGACCTGCCAGAGAGGACGGGCCGCTGGCGTTAGTGAGGAACCCACTGAGTGCCGGGCCACTAGGGTGGAGGGAGAGGAAAGGGGGTGCCACTGCCATCAACAGCCTGAGGACATGTGGGGGACACGCAGTGTGAGCCACCCCAGGGCTAGGTGTTCTCACTGTTCTCATCCTGCTAATAACCTGTGAGAACAGCCTGAGTGCCAGGGCCAGGCCAGGGGATCAGTGATGATCGTCCTCATAACGCTTATCAAAAACCCACTGTGTGCCTCGCCCTAGCTAGGGGATGCACATCTATCCTTCCCATCACCTACTGGGGACCTACTGTGTGACCCTGAGCACAGCGCTTCCCTCCTCCCCAACACCATCAACAGCCCACACTTCTTCCCTCTGCCTTGGGAAACCCCTGCTCTTGGCTTTCTTCCCAGCTCACTCATTGATCAGTCTTCTTTCCTGGGCCCTTCTCTTTGCTATGACCTTGTACCCTTAGAGTCCTCAGGGCAGAAATTCCCATTCTCATTTCTTTTCCAATTCGCCTCCTTCCCTTGCCCAGCCCACTTGTTTTGTTGTTGTTGGTAGTGGTGGTGTTTTGTTTTTTGTTTGTTTGGTTGGGGTTTTTTGTTTGTTGAGTTTTTTTGTTTGCAGTTATGGGAGATGGAACCCAGGGCCTTCAGCATGCTAGGCAAATTCCACCACTGAGCTGCACTCCAGCTTTTTTTTTTTTTTTTTTTTTTTTTTGAGACAGGGTTTGCTAACTTACACGGGCTGCCTCTGATCTCAAGCTTGCAATCCTCTTGTTTCAGCCTCTTGAGTCTCTTGGACTATAGGAGTGTGCTATGGTGCCCAGCAGCCTCCTGCCTTAAATAGCATTTCCAGGCCAACAACCCTCAGCGTCTGGTCCTGGCCTCAACTTCTCTGCTGAACTTTGGGCTCATATTGCCAACTGCCTACCTCACATTTCAATGGCTAATTGTTTCAGGAGTGGGTTAGCCATGTCTATTTCCCTAGTCTGTCCCTAGTCTGGAAGCTCGGCTGAAACCTGTCCACTATGGGTGACCCTGCTGGTATCTGTAACACTGGTGGCATAGCTTTCAGCATCACAGCAACACACAAGTCCCCATAGTATGGCAAACTGAGGCAGAAGACTCATTAACAACCTGTGTTATGCAGATGACACAACTCTGCTTGCTGAAAGTGAAGAGGATTTGAAACATTCACTGATGAAGATCAAAGAACACACCCTTCAGTATGGATTGCAACTCAACATTAACAAAACAAAAATCTTTACAACTGGGTCAGTATGCTACCTCATGATAAATGGAGAAAAGATTGAGGTTGTCCAAGATTTTGCTTTATTTGGTTCTACAACCAATACCCATGGAACCAGCAGTCAAAAAATCAAAAAGATGCATTGCCTTGGAAAAAGCTGTTGCAAAAGACCCCTTTAAAGTGTTGAAAAGTAAAGATGTCACATTGAAGATGAAAGTGCACCTGACTCATGCCATATTTTCAGTCGCATCATATGGTTGTGAAAGCTGGACATTGAATAAGTGATGCAGGAAAAGAATGGATACTTTTGAATTATTCTGCTAAAGATGAATATTGAATATACCATGGATTGCTAAAAGAACCAACATAACTGTCCAAGAAGTGCAACCAGAGTGCTCCTTGGAAGCAAAAATGGCTAGACTACATCTTTGGTATTTTGAACATGTTGTCAAGAGAGTCCAATCCTTGGAGAAGGACATCATGTTTGGGAGAGAGCCAGGTCAATGAAAAAAAGGAAGACCCTCAATTACATGGATTAACATAGTGCCTGAAACAATGGGCTTAAGCATAAAAAACGAGTTGGGAAGTGTTTTGTTTTATTGTACATAGGGTCACTATGAGTTGGACCTGACTCAATGGCATCTAACAACAAAAACAACCTCATACTTCGAGATTAGCATTCCCAAAACTGGATTCTGGCCCTCCTCTGAACCTGTTCCGATCTCAGTTAATAATAAATCCATCCTTCCTATGTCTGTCAGCTTGTTGTGTTGGGAGGGCTTGCATGTTGCTGGGATGCTGAAAGCTATGCTACTGGGATTTCAGACACCAGCAGGGCCACCCATAGTAGACAGGTTTCAGCTGAGCTTCCAGACTAAGATAGACTAGGGAGAAGGATCCAGCAGCCCACACCTGAAACAAATAGTCATTGAAAACCCTATGAATAGCAGAGAAGCACTGTCAAATAGAGTGCCAGAAAATGAGCCCCCAGGAAGGAAGACATTCAAGAAATGACTAGGGAAAAGTTGCCTCCTCAACTTAAGTAGAGTTAACCTTAATGACAGGAATGGAGTAAAGCCCCTGGGACATCCTTTTGTGGATGTGACATGACTCAAAATGAGACGAAACATAGTGGCTGCAACAATGGGCTCAAGCATAAAAAGATCATGTGCAAGGCATGGAGGTGGGTAGTATTTCATTCTGTGAGTTGGATTTGACTTGAGGGCACCTAATAAAACAAAATCCCATGGCTCAAGCCAAAAGCTTTGGCTTCGCGTATCCTAGTCTTCTGTCTCACACACACCACACTCAGCTCTCCAGCAGATCCTTTTAGGTCTGCCTTCAGAATGTGTCCATCCAGTACCAGCCACCGCCTCACTCCAAGCTAGTCCAGCGACCATCTCCTGGCCTGGCTTGGGACATTGCCCTCCCCGGCTTCCCCACAGTCCACCTGTAACCTGAGTGGCAGCCAAGTTGAGCCTGTTCATGCACACATGACGTCACGTTATTCAGAACCCCCCAACAGGTCCCAATGTCACTCAGGAAAAGCCAGAGTCCTTCAATGGCCTGTAAGGGGCTATATCACGTGCCCAGCCTTCCTGTTCTGATTTCCTCTCCTCCTACTCTCCCTCAGCCCCAGTTCCACCCGCCCAGCTCTGTAAACATACCAAGCACCTCCCAGCCTTTGCGCTTGCTGACCCTCCTCCTAGAATGCTCTCCCCCTAGATACTCCCATAGCTCCCTCACTCCCTCACCTTCCTCAAGTCTTTGTCCAATGGTCAGTGAGTCCACCTGATCACACTGCTAAAAATGGCAATCTCCCTCTACTTGGTCCCCCTGTCCATGATATACCTGTCCCCCGA
>VMDO01014589.1:0-54028 GCA_007922755.1 Pedetes capensis | reverse complement strand
GTTTGTGTCTAATGCATTAAACCTATTCTTGAGGTGGTCTCTGAACTCAGGTGGGATATACTCAACGCCATACCATGGCTCTTGTATACTTGTTGTAATTTTCTTCAGCTTCAGTTTGAACTTGCATATGAGAAGTTGATGGTCTGATCCACAGTCAGCACCTGGTCTTGTTTTGACATTTTGTACAGAGCTTTTCCATTGTCTCTTTGCACATATGTAGTCAGTTTGATTCCTGTATGTTCCATCTGGTGAAGTCCATGTGTATAGTCTGTTTATGGTTTTGAAAAAAATGTATTTGCAATGAAAAGGTCATTGGTCTGACAAAATTCTATCATGCGATCTCCAGGTTCGTTTCTGTCACCAAGACCATATTTTCCAACTACTGAGCCTTCTTGTTTGTTTCCAACCTTTGCATTCCAGTCACCAGTGATTATCAGTGTGTCTTGATTGCATGTTTGATCTATTTCACATTGCAGAAGCTGATAAAAGTCTTCCCTTTCTTCATTTGTGGCCTTAGTGGTGGGTGCATAAATTTGAATAATAATCATATTAACTGGCCTTCCTTGTAGGCATATGGATATTATTCTATCACTGACAACATTGTATTCCATGACAGATCTTGAAATGTCTTTTTTGATGATGAATGCCACCCCATTTCTCTTTAGTTTATCATTCCCAGCATAGTAGACCATATGATTGTCTGACTCAAAATGCCCTATGCCGGTCCATTTTAGCTCACTGATGCCTAGAATGTCAATGTTTATGCACTCCATTTCTCTTTTAATGATTTCTAATTTTCCTAGGTTCATACTACGTACATTCCATTTTCCAATTATTAATGGATGTTTACAGTTGTTTCTCCTCATTTTGTGTCATGCCCCATCAGCAGATGGAGGTCCCTGGGGCTTTACTCCATTTCTGTCATCACAGTAGACTCTACTTTGAGGAAGCAACTCTTCTCCAGTAGTCTTTTGAGTGCCTTCCAACCTTGGGTGGCTCATTTTCCAGCACTATATCTGACAGTGTTTCTTTGCTATTCACAGGGTTTTCAATGGCTAATTGTTTTGGGAGTGGTTGGCCAGGTCCTACTCCCTAGTCTGTCTTAATGTGGAAGCTCAGCTGAAAACCTATCCACCGTGGGTAACCTTGCTCTTATCTGAGGTACCAGTGGCAGAGCTCTCAGCCTCATTGCAACACACAAGTCCCCACAGTGCAGCAAACTGACAGACATGTGGGTGAATATCTAGATACCACTCTATATTTACACCTATTTACATCTATGTGCATCAGAATGTCAAAGACTATCTGCTCTTTAAGAAGAAATTATCCATCTCACAGTTAGTCAAATGCTGATATACATGGAAATTTGGAGATTAGCCTACATTGGCAGTGACCCTGTGTAGAAGTGTTGGTGACAAAGGTTTTTGTGCCTTGAATGACTTATCACAAAGATGCCAAAGTTGTAGGAGCTTTGGTGTACAATGACTAGAGCGATTATTGAGTGTCATCTTCTAGAACCTTAAAGGCAACCCTAAAAATATTTAGCAGCTACTCCCTGTGGGCTTTCTGGGATTGTAAGGCACATTTTTTCCATTACAGCTGCTCCTTGGGTATTAGTACAAATTTTCTCAAATGTTCTCCATTGTTTTCATACATAGCCATTTCCATCAACAAATAATTATTAAATGAAAGGACACATTTTCCACTGTATGAATCCAAAGCCAAGCATCTTCCCTTCCCTTTAATATTTCTGTCTCTCTCCCTTTCTCTACATATATGTGTATGTGTATAAACACACATATATAAGCATATATGTGTGTATATATAAATATTCAAATGTGTAAGCACAAGATCAAGATAACATCTTATTCCTTGAATGGAGAGTTCTCATTTTAAAGAGAAAAGACCCTAAGCAATTAATCTGGATCTTACCATCCACCCTTAGATGAAGCAGGAGTTCTTTACCTTTTGACTCAAAAGTGACATAACATCTTCAAGAGATTAAGATAAATTTCTGTCCCACTAATCCCTAGAGCATAGATGGAATGAAAGGTCAAATTACTACCATAAACGTACTTATAAGCAGCTCATTCTGTGAGGTGAAAATAGATAAGTTGAGGTAGGAGAAAGGAAAGCAAAATTTTTCTGCCATTTTAAAATGGAAGCAATGTTCAAATTTCTGCAGGTGAAAAACTGATGGGCGAAGAGGTAAAAGAGAGATAAAATAAGTGCCCATGTAATACTTGGCAGAAACAATAGAAAACAGTTGACATTCAACACAGTATGATCTCATGGTAAAAAAATAGACAAAGAATGACATAGTTCAGTAAATGAAATAAATTTATGAATTAGGAACTCAGGTAAGAGAGGATGTTATCTTTAACCCCTCCCTCCATGCACATAATTATCCTTGGTGCCAGGGAAGCTCTTTAAGAATAGGAAGTTCCAGCCTGTATCTTTTGCACTAAAAGAAACCTGGTGAAATCAGTTGAGACCTGGGTGAATTTTTGGGAACATTAGATTTTATCTCCAGTCGTACACTTAAACCCTGTTGTTTTTGGCTCAAGGAATTTGGTTTTAGAGAATTGCAATCTGACTTTCTGCTCTGGTGTGAATTGAAGGGACTAAAAGAAACAAAGGCAAGAATTCCATCTTGACATGTGTAGCCTAGCATGGCCTCAATCTTATGACTCTCCTGTCTCAGCCTCCCAAGTGCTGAGATTACAGGTGTGGGCCACCAAGCTGGCTCCTTACATCTTTTAAAATAGTAAGCTATGGATAAGTAAATAAATAGATGATTAATACTTCCATATAAAATTCCACATCTCTTCCCTTCAATCTTTATTATAGGGTATTGAATGTGCTAGGCAAGTGCTCTACCACTTGCCACTTGCCCCATCTCTCACTTTCACTGGACGTTGATTGCTTCTTCATAGTTTATTTACTCCTCATTCCTCACAGTATTCTAGAGAATATTGCATTCTTTAGGGCATCTGCTTAGATCATTCATTTCCATGATCTTCATGTGAAGAAACCTTCAAAAAACTGTCTCTTGTCATACTGGGAATGAAAAGAGGGCTTCATGGTTTGGTAGTTGTGGGCATGCAAGCAGAAGAGTAGGTTTAGAGTGCTCCGCAAGTAGCTACATTTCCTATGCAATTTACAGGACCTACTTCTAGTAGGGCAATTTACATATCTTTTGATCTTCTGCCTTGTAATTTTTTGACATGCTGGGGATTGAATTTAAGTCCTTGCATATCCCAGGAAAGCACTCTACCACTGAGCTATATCCCAAGCCCATTTATTAATTTTTTCTTCTAGAGTATAGAATAGATTTATTAAAGATGGTACATCTTTAAGGCATAATTATAGGGAAAACTCAGGCACCTGAAGAAATTTAGGTAGATCTTCAGAGGAACATGGAAAAACCTGCATTCCCAGGGTGAATCAGCATACACATGTTTCTATTCCCCAGGGGAAGGTAAAGATGCTAGAAAACAGGAGAGTTAAAAAAGCTTTTAGGAGCAAAAGTGCCTTGGGTAGACAGAGAAGGTGATAGGCCCAAGAGAAAGAAGAGATGTACACTTGGTTGAAGAGAGAAGAAAGCACAGGAACAGAGAGAAAACAAGAAGATGAGAGAGGAACAGGAAAGAGAGTTATTATTTTAATTCTCAGGCTGGTGTTTAGCTCACTTGGGAGAGTGCTGCTTTGTACTTTCTGAGGACCTGGGTTCAATACCCAGCACTGCAAAAATGTCAGGAGGATATGGCAATCCACTCCAAAAACAATCAGCGATTGAAAACCCTTTAAGGCCGCTATTAGTTGGATCTGACTCAATGGCACCTGGCAACAAGCATTTTAATTCTGAGACATGGTTTTACTAAGCTGCCCAGACTAGCCTTGAATTCACTCTATAGCCCAGGCAAGCCTTGAACTTTTGATCCTCCTGCCTCAGTCTCCCAATTAACTGGGAATTACAAGCCATCAGGCCTAGCTATAACTTTTGAATTGTGTTTATGCTCTCTTGTTTGACTAAGAAATCACTTGGAAATAGTCCTCTCACATGAGACCTCTATATCTTTGTTGCACTTTAAACAACAACAGACATTTGGGTTCACACAGGAGGAATGCAATAGCAGGTTAATGTTTTCCTAGTAGTAATAAGTATGTAGGTGGGATATTCTACCATTTGAATTAATAAAAGAACATTAATACAGAACAAATATATATCATCAGCTGGAAAACACACATAAAAAAGCAATCGTTTCTAACTTCTTACCCACACTCTTGAGGAAGATCAGAATCATCATTCTACGGGTCCTTTACAGAAAACATGCAAACTCATGCTCTACATTGATTAGCTGCCATTCCTGCAACAGAATACTTGAGACAATCAAAAAGAGGAAAGACTTCCTTTGGCGCATGGTTTCAGAGGTTTCAGCCCTTGGTCACTTGGCCCCATTGCTTTGGGCCTGTGACTAGGCTGAGCATTAGGGCAGAAATTCAAGGGGGGAGAGGCAGCTCACCTCATTGCAACAGCAGTGGGGAGGTCATTGAGAGGAAGGAGCTGGGGTTGTAATATAGTCTTCGAAGGCACACCCCCAATGACTTGCTTCCTCCAACTAAGCCTCAACTGCCAATCTCTCCACCTCTCTGCCAATAATGCCGTCAGCTGGGTACCAACCCTGTGGCACAAGGGCTTTGGTGGGATACTTAAGATCTAGACCGTTACACTTACTTTCACCAAGTACTGTCTATTCACTTTTTCCATCCCATTTTATACTCTCTGATTGTTCCAGTTTAACTTGCCATAGCATTATTATTTGGACAATGTCTTGTCTTGATTCCTTGCCTTTAGATTTCCTCCTAGAATCTAAACTCCATGTCATCCAGAGCTTAATTTTTCTAAAGCACAAATGAAATCATGTCATAAAATATTGAAGTCTTTTTTAGATGTATGTGAACAAAAAGAAGTTCTTAACAAGACAAGCAAAACTCTTTAGAATTTGATGTTTTCTGTGAGTTCTGGGATCCTATTTTGTGCCCTTCCCCTATGGCTCATGTGGTTTCATGGGGTTCAAGAGGATCCGAGGAGATTGAGCGTGATGGAGACAAGAATTACTTGGGGAGTGTGTCATGCAGCAACTCAAATTTTTTTTTTTCAAAGCAAGCTTTTATAAGCAGTAAACCCCATACCCCTGGAAAGCCAATAGAATATGCAGACTATAAGGGGAGGTGCTAGGTACTCACATCAGCATGAGAAGCCCTAGGGGCATGTCACAGGAAGTCAACACCATCTTGCCTTTGTTTGGCCTCTATGGGTGTGCCCAGGTCCCTGGGAAGTGAAGAGTGTACTCTTCTGTTGATCCCAGATAAGCATAGTAGGCACTTACCCAACCTGGACTATACTCCCCCTGAGTTCCCCCCCTGCCAGGATCCCCCGCAGCTGCATCCAGCCTTATTAGATTCACTGGAAAAATTTCACTGCCTAAACTCATCCACTTCTCTCCGTGTTTCTCCTCACTTCCTTCTCCCTACAATATTATTTTCTCTCTTGTTACTCTTTCCCCAAAATCAAGTTCAATCTTAATTTTACCTCTATTAATTTTCAAAATATTTTACTTATCTGATTGATTTTGTTCTGAGAGGGATAAAATCAGCTATAGCTCAGAATCATGGCTAATATATCTAGGAAGTGTGAGGAGCTTTATCTACCCAGTATGGTCTAATCCTTTTTGTCATTCTTAAAGCAGAAAATCAATATGACACAACATTAGTACCAAGGGACCTAGGTTTTTTATATGGCTAAATGATATGTGAACCCTGATCATTATGGATAAAGCAAATTGCTGCTTCATTCTACTCTATGGCCATACTGACTACAATTTCTTATAATAATGGCTAATCTATGTACTTTCTCCTGTAGTCTTATGTCTCTTTCCAGTATTCAAATGGGCATAGAATTTAGAGATGACTCCGTAGTCTATTCATTTTTCCACAAATGCTGCTACAAATAAGATATTCTTTAGTGGCTTGCCTAGGACCATACCACCTGCCTTGGGAAATCCTCTTTGCTCAATGGATTAAGAGTACACTATCCACACTTGGGCTGGTCTTCTACACCTGAATCTTTATTGTATTCAGCAGCTGTTCTTCATAACTTGTGCTTAGGATTTGTATCAGTCACCTGGTATGTCACTGTGACAGAGAAATTGAGCAAAGAAAACTTATGAAGGAAATATTTATTTGGGGTTCTCAGAGGATCAGTTCATAATAGTGGCAGAGCAGACATGGTGGTAGCATGGGGCAGGAGCCATATGAGAGGACCCTACACCTTTGTGATCAGAAAGTAGAGAATAAATAGAGCCACAGGTTGGGGTAAAAAATCTCCAAAGGTCTGCCCCCAGTGACCACTTCCACAAAGCTGAGTTTAAGCTCCTTAAGTTCAATAACCTCCACAAACAGCACCACCAGCAGGAGACCAAACTTTCAAACACATTACCTTTGGGGGACATTTTAGATTTTTACCACAACAGGATTATAAATATTGCATATTTGGTTATTTATTTATTTGTAGTACTGGGAATTGAATTCAGAGTCTCACATATGCCAGGTGGGTGCTCTACCATTGAACTATATCCTTGGCCCTTTTTAATTTATTTTGAGACAAAGTCTTGCTAAATTGCCCAAGCCATACTTGAATTTGTGATTAAGACTGGAAAACTGCCTCAGCTTTCCGAGTAGCTGGGATTACAGGTGTGTACTACCACACCCTACTATTGTATTAAGAATAAGAATAGAATTTCCTTTTGAGTTTTCTAAAAAGTTGTCTTCCTTTTTTCATGTCTTCAAAGAGAAAAGCAATGTGGAAATGGCTTGAATGTCCCTCTTTAACTGCAAGTTCCCCTTTAAGTCTTACTTCCACTTCCTCTCTGACAAAGCTCCAATGACTTTCTAATTGACAAATCTAAACTGCCTTCTCTGCGGACAGCTTCTACATTGCAAGTTCTTGTTCTTATCACTTCTTTCACAGTGCAAACCTCAGGTCAATCTTTATTCTCATTCTCTTTTGCCTCCTATTCTCTTCCAATTTCACACTATGTTCTTTTCCTTGGGTTTCCAATGACAAATATATCCCTTCATTTTGTATTTGGAGCACTTTTTCTAACGTTCTTAGTAGCCCTTAGTACAGGCTGTTTTTACTTTATCTGTACATGTGATTGCTGCTACTATTTGAATGTCTGTGTCACTCCAAAGTTTATACTTTAGAACATAACCCCCCAGGTGATAATGGTATTGTGGAGGGGCCCTTGGAAGGTGATTAGACTGTAAATGGGATTAATGGCCTTATAAAAGAGGCTTCAGAGAGTAGCCGCCTCTTTTTCCATATGAGGGCACAGCATTGTGCTCCCTCCCCTACACCCTATCCCACAAAGAACTTACAGCCAGAAACTACCTTGCATCCAGAAAGCAAGCCCTCACCAGACACTGAATCTATCAGCAACTTTATCTTAAATTTCTCAGCCTCCAAAATTATGAGAAATAGATATCTATTATTTATAAAATAGTCTTATTTTGTTCTACCTGCTTGAACATATTGAGATACAAATTGGTGCCCCAAAGAGGGGTGATTGTAAAAAAAATCCTGAAAAAGTGGAAGCAGCTTTTGGATTGGGTAATTTGTGGAGGCTAGACCATAAATGGCTATTTTGATGGAGGCTCAGAAGAGGAGGAAAGCTACAGAGAGAGCCCTAATTGCCTTAACATTTATTTGTTAGGTGCTTTGAGTTGGATCCCACTCATAGTGACCTTGTGTACAACAGAACAAAACACTTTCCAACACTGTACATTGTTGTACTCACTATGTTTCTTCTCATTTTGATTCATTCCATATCAGCATAAGGAAGTCCTAGAGGATTTACTCCATAACCATCATTATAGTTGACTCTATTTTATAGAGACAACTTTCCTCTGATCATTTTTTTTAATGCATTCCAGCCTGGGAGGCTCATTTTCTGGGACTATATTTAACAGTGCTTCTCTGCTATTTATAGGGTTTTCAATTGCTAATTGTTTTAGGAGTGGGCTGCCAAATCCTTCTCCCTAGTCTGAACTCAAAGCCTTGCACACTTTGAAGTGTTCTACCACTTAGCTGTACCCCCAATACCCTTTTTCACTTTTTATCTTGAGACAGGATATCACCAAGTTATAGATGCTGCCTCTGGCCTTGAACTTGACATCCTCCTGCCTTTGTCTCTGGAGACACTAGGATTAGAGATGTGTACCATGTCATCATACTATTAACAGAAATATGGATAATGAAGATAATTCTTATAATAGAAATGAGGAATAAAATATGAGAAACTGGAGGAAAGGCCATCCTTATTACAAAGTGTTAAAGAGCATGGCTCACTTTTATCTGTATCCTTCAGCTTTGTGGAATGTGGAACTTATGAGCAATGAAATTGGATCTTTGGGAAAAGAAATACCTAAGCAAAACATCAAGGGTGCTGGACATCCTCTCTTGACTACTTATTATAAAATACAAAAAGAGAGAAATGAATTAAAGTGGGAATTTATAGTTAAAAGGGAGGCAAACTTAAAGATTTGGAAAATGTTCAGCCGTCTCAGGTGATTAAATAATAAAAAGGTGTGTTCATGAGAGAATACCAAATGTATTCAAATGAATACTTGATAAGGGGATTAGTATAATTTGTAGGGAAGGCAGATGGTATTTATCAAGACAATGGAAGAGTATCTCCAAAAGCATACAGGTTAGCTTTGGGGGTGCCACTCTCTGCTAAAGCTGAGAGTACTGGGGCCTTGCAGGAAGAATGATTTCAAGGAAGTGGCTTGGGGCAACTTTGGGGTTCATAACCTAGCACTGCCTCAAATCATTGTTCCTTGTATTTGGATGCAGTACTCACTGGCTGCCACAGTTGTGGCTTAAGTAGGCATGTCACTGCCACCCTTTTAGAATTCGGAAACCACAACCATGGGTTGTGTCCATGTGGTACTAATATAGTAGGTGTGCAGGAAGCAAGAGTTGGAGAGGCACAGTACCTCCAACTAGATTTCACAGGCTGTCTCCGAGAGCTCTGGGGACCAGGCAGATAACTGCCACAAGAGTAGGGCCACTGCAGAGTCCATACTAGGGCAATGTCTTATGCAGCCACAGAATGGGGCAGCCCCTGAGGCCCCTTACCTATTGGGCCAGCAGCATGCAATACCAGCCAGGAACTGCTGCAGATGCTCAAATCCAAACCATGAAAACTGTTGGGTGGGCTGAGCCCAGCAAAAATATAAGGACTGCACTCCCTAAGGCATTAGGAATGCATTTCCTGCTCCAGTGCATATGAAAGGAAGGACATAGAATCAAAGAAGACTATGCTCAAGTCTGAGATTTATTGTTGCTTGCTTGTCTGGGTTTTGGTCTTTCTTGGGAACCATTACCCACTTCTTCATGTATGTTGCCCTTTTAAGATGTGGATGTCTATTCTATACCTGTCCCAAGATTATATTTTATAAGCACATAACGTGTTTGATTTCACAGGTTCCCAGCTAGAGGGAGCTTTGCCTCAAGATGGCCCATACTTTGAGTTTCACTCTATTTGATTCAGATGATATTTAGATGAGCCTTTGGACATAGACTTTAAAGTTGATGCTGGAATCAGTTAAGACTTCTAAGACTAATTGGGCAGAGTGAATATTTTTATTTTTATTTTTGTGACACTGGGCAGTTGAAACCAGAGCCTAACATATGCTATGCAAGTGCTCTGAGTTGAACCCCAACCCCGTTTTTATTTTTTGGTTTTGAGACAGGGTGTCATTAAGTTGTTCAGGCTACCTCTCCTCTCAAGCTCACAATCTTCCTACCTCAGCCTCCTGAATCACTGGGATTACAGTAGTGCATCATGGCATCCAGCTGTTTTGTTTTGTTTGAGATAGTCTCACCCTGTAGCCCAGTTTGGCCTCGAACTCACCATCCTCCTTCATCAACCTCCTAAATCCTGGGTTTATAGGTGTGCATCATCAATGCCTGTCTGACTGAATATATTTTGTCTGTGAGAAGGAAATAAATTTTGTAGAGTCATGGCTTGAAAGTTTATGTTCCTCCACAATTCATATGTTGAAACTTAATCCCAAAGGTGATGATATTAGGATATGGGACATTTAGGAGGTGATCAGGCCGCAGGGTCTCAGACCTTTGCCATTATTAAAGAGATTTAGAGAATTGCATCCCCCTCCCACCTCTCCCACCTTGTGAGAACACCTAGATAGTGCCTATCTATGAAGAATGAGTCTTTTCACCATCCATTCCCCTTCTGCACACACTGTCCCTTCCCCTCCAGAGGACACAGCGATAAAGAATCATCTTTGATACAGAATTTGCCAATGCATCTATCAGTACTTTGTTCTTAAATTTCCTAGAAACGGCAACTGAGAGAATAAATTTCTTTATTTATAAATAACGCACTTTAAGATATTTTGTCCCCCACATGTCTGTCAGCCTGTCGTGCTGTGGGGGCTTGCATGTTGCTGTGATGCTGAAAGCTACGTCACTAGTATATTGGACACCAGCTGGGCCTCCTATGGTCAACAGGTTTCAGCTGAGCTTTCTGACTAAGACAGACTAGGGAGAAGGACCCGGCAGCCCACTCCCAAAACAATTAGCCACTGAAAACACTTTGAACAGCAGAGAAACACTGTCAAATATAGTGCCAGAGAATGAATGCCCCAGGCTGGAAGGCGTTTAAAAGATGATTAGGGAAAGATTGCCTCCACAAAGTAGAATCAATCCAATGACAGGAGTGGAGTAAGTCCCTTGGGACCTCCTTTTGCTGATATGACAAGACTCAAAATAAAAAGAAACTTAGTGACTACAACAATGGGCTCAAGTGTAAAAAGATGGTGTGCAAAGCACAGTGTTGTATAACTTTCCGTTCTGTTGTATACAAGGTTGCTGTGCATCAGAGGTGACTTGATGGCATCTAACAACATGAAGAAGGTATTTGTTATAGCAGCCTGAACTGACTGGGATGATTACATTCCTTTATAGAATATTTGTTAAATGTACATGAGGGTGTATCTTTCTTTATTGCCTTTTACATAGAAAATAATAAAATATTTCTTGAATTCAAGTTAATAAGTTATTTAATTAGAGATATTGCCCCTATATCATCCTTATTCATAAGCATCTATTATTAACTTATCATGTTGCTTAATAAAAACTTATTAAAATATTACCAACTGACATCAATAGCAAAATTAAAAGCATTATAGCAATAGAATGTAAGACTAACCTGGATATGGAGAGACACTCCTACAGTCCCAGCTACTTGGGAAGCTGAGAAAGGAGGACTGCTTTAGTTCACTGGTTCAAAGTCAGTCGGGGAACATAATGGGCCCTTTTCTCAAAACAAAACAAAACAAAACCCCAACCCTAAACTGTGACCTTGGGTATCTGCTATCACCTAGACATAGCAATTTCAGAAATGAGCATGGAGATCTTAAGATGAATATGCACAAATCAAGTAGATAAAGGGGAAAGTTATTCCATACAAAATTAATATTTATTTTAAAATATGTTTATTTTAAAATGTTAATTTTAAGGCCCTCTAATATTAAATAGAAGAGCATATTGAAATATAAGCATTGGTCCAAAATGTTCATTTCTGTCTATGCTTTCACTATCACAAGATTTTTCAAGTAAAACATAGCAGAAATATTCCACTTTAATTAAAATAAAGGGAAAAGCCACCAAGAAAACACATTCCTTGGGAAATCTTCACATTAATAAAAATGCGTAGCAAGTATTAAACTCAAGCTGCAGAAGCACTGGGAAGCAAAATGTGCTTTATCAGAGCTTTTTCTTCATTATCACACCCTACAGCCTATTCCTTCAAAGCCGAGTTTGCTCCTATTACGAGCAATCTTAGGGATGGTTAGGGAAGCATATACATATACCCACGCAGAATTAGAACTAATCCTTTCCACTGCATGCCCACAAAAAAGATTGTGCTTGCATTTTCAGCTAAAGAGATTTTATGAAAAGCTTATTCTTTGCACCTCTGCCTATTAACCTAAGAGTTGACCAAAGTCATTCCTTATTAAATGAGTCCCACTCGTGATTTATGAGATATCTCCAGTGCATCTATTTGTATTGCTTTGTGAGCTCTATAACTTGATTATAGCACAATTACAGTACAAAGCAATAAAAGGAACACATTTCATTATGTTTGTGAGACTTGAGGCTATTGACATGTGGGTTACAGAATAGTGGGCCACCTAATACAACTTTCTTAATAATCCTAATACTACATGAACATATTTATAATGCTTCCTGAATACATAAAAGAGCTCATCTTGGAAAGCCCTAGTATATGCAGAATTCATAAGCTCAGAATATCTGGTAACCTATTTAATTAATGAATTGAATTTACTGCTTAATGCAATAAATGTCCAGAGCAAATCTGAATGTTTCCAAGAAAAGTAGTTACTTTATATTTACATTTAATCTATTAAATTTCTGGAGAGAATGATTAGAATTGACCCATTTAGAGTAATCTGGAGGTACATCCCCATGGAACTGACAAGAGGTAATGACAATTCTTGAGGAAATCAGAAAATGTTCCAGGGAAAGGATACTCACGTGATGGTCTTCCCTTCTCACTCACTGTGCTAGTCACAACTTCTGGGACTCACATAGACCTGATTTGCTCTGTGCCTGGACATGTTCTTTCACTCTCTCAACAGAGGACTCCAGCCTCTGATTTTAAGGGATAAATCATTTTGCCAACTTAGGCTGAGTATACACAACAACCCTGAGGCAGTGTGCACTTTAGATTAATCTGATTCAGATTGTTGTTGTTGTTAGGTGCCTTCCAGTCAGTATCCGACTCTGTACAACAAGGAAATACTATTGTCAGTGCTTCTCTGCTGTGCATAGGGTTTTCAATGGCAGATTGATTTTTGGGAGGGGGTTGCCAGGTCCTTCTCCCAAGCCTGCAGCACCTGGTGCTCCCAGGTGGTCTCCCATCCAGGTACTAACCAGGCCCGACCCTGCTTAGCTTCCGAGATCTGACGGGATCGGATTCCACAGGGCTACAGCTGCAGGCTAATCTGATTCAGATAAGTGAATATAAAGTGTTCCCTAGGACTTCTTGTTGGTTAAGAATATGACTAAGAATATTGACTGATAGTGCCGGAATGGACACTGGAATGGAAATTTACCAAATATTAGCAGTTTAGTTTAATGATCATGTCTTAAGAACTTCTGAAATATTTTCAATGTTTATAGGACTCCTTCACTCTTTAGTAAAAGAAAATGTCATATACTTAAAGGAATATTTAAATGGACCATTTTTTCATACCCATTTGCCAATATGTATAATGAAATTTGAGAAAATAGATATTGCTTCATGTATTTATCAATGATTCTATTTACTTTCATGCCTTTAGCAGAGATATTTTTTTCCTTTCTCTTCTAGGTTTGTTTTTCTTTGGTAAAGAATCAGATACAACTTAGCCTTTGTGTTTTTTGGTGCTATTTTCAAACTTTTTTGACATGCTGGATGATAAATCATGTGGAAAGTACAAGAGTAATGGTGGTGAAAGTGTTACAGTTTCAAAAATATAATGATATGGATTTAGTGGTTAAAATTGTGGGTCTCCATCACCGGCAGGTCACATGATGGTGCAGTGATAAGGGTAGGTCTCCATCCCACACTAACAGGAGTGCCAGACTAATGTGAGTTCAAGAGCAGCGTGGTGGCTTCTAATTTCCCAACTATATCCCTCTCCATCTATCACTACAGTTTCCATTTGAAATTTCAGGTATCTTTCATAAGACTTTGATCTGAGTCTAAATGTGGCACTGGAAATAACATATTTACAATTAGATTAAAATTAAATTTCTTAAATTTATACACTTGTGTGACACTTGTGTGTACAAGTGTCAGTTAAATTTGAAAGAAGATTAATAAGTCACTAGTATAAGTGAAACTCTCACTACATGACAGATGTGTTACTTGAGCCTTATATTTACTACCTCGTTAAATTCTTAGTAGAAAAAGGAGAGTGTTAGGTGTTATTACTATTTCTACTTTACAAAGCAGAAACTGCATAGAATTATAATAAGTCCAACAAACAGAAAAGTGACAGAAAAGGAAATAATATTTAGAACATTTAAGGAGTTCTTCAGAAAAAAAGGCAGAAAAACAACAGAAAAATGGTGGAGGGAGTAAAATTAGCAATTCACTAGGGGAAACCTGAAGATCCAATATATTTTTTAAGAAATGGACAAACACTTTAGGAATCAGAGAAATGCCCATCAAAGGCATGCCAAGAAACGTCTAATAAATCAATCATGTTGATAATAATTAAAAATTCAGAAAACATATAGTGCTAGAAAGAATGTGGAAAAGTGGGAAGCCCACTGTGCACTTGGGTCCAGGAAAGCCATTATGGAGACCGTTTTGCAATTTATTGAAATAAAATAGGAACATACCATATGACTTGACAATTCAGTTCTGGGCATATATCTATGTTCTTTTTGTCAGTTCAGATATTTGAAAAGATTCACTAGACTCCATAGTGCATATGTACTTGAGGATTTTCTTTAGTGAAAGCAGGCAGGCATCAGAGATCCAATACATATCCATAGTGTAAGTTTCCCATGGGCCCTACCTTTGCACACTAGGACTGGGTTGAGTCTCTGACTCAAATCACAAAGATCTGTGCCAGGAACTTTGTCTTTGGAAGAATGCCCCTGGGCTCAGTGCCCATTTAAGCAGTCAAGAAAGGCTTATTAAACGGGATAAGCCAGTTGCTGTCAGTAAAGGAGCTACACTTGGGTGTCCAGCAGTTTCAAACACTAAACAGAATATGGCACATTCTAATGCCCTTATCGCCTGCAGCTGTAGCCCTGTGGCATCTGATCCCCTCAGATCTCGGAAGCTAAGCAGGGTCAGGCCTGGTTAGTACTTGGATGGGAGACTGCCTGGGAACACCAGATACTGCAGGCTTCGGAGAAGGACCTGGCAACCCCCTCCCAAAAATCAATCTGCCATTGAAAACCCTATGAACGGCAGAGAAGCACTGACAATAGTGTTTCCCCTGTTGTACAGAGGGTCGCTATGAGTCGGATACCGACTCGAAGGCACCTAACAACAACACCAACAATGCCCTTATCTGTAGGTTAAGTGTCAAAAACTAGACTTCCAGGATTCCCGGAGATAAAGACAGAGCTCTTCTGCTCCACTGGGAAATCAGCTGTATTTCCAAAAGATTCTGCAGAAACACTTCCTTACTTACAAAGAGAATGTGGACTTAGCCTATCTTCCCATGCTTTGTGTAGCAAAGATTTAGAGATGTGCTCAAATATAAGGAAATTAATAGACAAAATGTGCGATGTACACATGATGGAATATTGTATATTACTAGAAAGAATAAGATCTCTATCACTATAGGTAGATATCAAAAGTGAAATCTTCAGTAAAAACAAGAATCATGGCATTTTTATGAAATGCACTGCATAATGTAATTGATGAGTATAAATTCCACAGAAACATACATAGTAAACATTATTCAAAACTCTACATGGATGTAAATAAAGTCACTGATAGTGGTTTAGGAAAAAGGCATATTATGAACAAAAGAAATGGTGATTATGGTGAGAGGAAATTGGAATTAGGGAAGGGTCAAAGGAAATAAAATAATGTGGGGGTAAGGGAGAGAGGGAGGCAAGGAGGGAGAGAGGTGGGAAGAGAGAGAGAGAGAGAGAAAATGGGAAGACTCCCACACAATATAAACCCTTAATATAGTAATAGCAAAAGCAAAATAATCATTGTTGTTCTTGTTAGGTGCCATCCAGTTGGTGTCCAACTCATAGCCACCCTAGATACAACAGGTAAAACACTATTGTCAGTGTTTCTCTGTTATTCATAGGGTTTTCAATGGCTGTTTTTCTTTGGTGGTGGTGGGTGGGGGGGTTGCCAGGTCTTTCTGCCAAGCCTATAGGACCTGGCATTCCCAGGTGGTCTATCATGCAAGTACTAACCAGGCCTGACCTTGCTTACCTTCCCAGGTCTGGCAGGATCAGACGCCACAGTGCTACGGATGCAGGCAAAATAATCGTAGCTGGGGTCAAAATAGAAAACACATTTTTATGGGTAAGAAATAGAAACCACAACAACCAGTGGGTATAGCTGAAATTATGGATGTACAGAGCTCTTGATCTGGGTAAAAAGAAGAAAGATTTCAAGTTTGTCTCTGATAGGAGAATAAAATTTCCCTTAAATTTGGGTTAATAGAACATGACACAATATTTGATGCTTTGGAAAAAGTGAGTAATGAGTGGGTGGATATAATGTGGATAAAGCAATTACAGAGTGCACTAGTGACAATTATATGAAATTCTTTCTCTATGTCACATCTACAAAGAACAATTAGAAATTATATCAAATAATATAGCAGTAAGGAAGATGTACACAATGTGAGCATTCTAAAGATATATTCACTCCACATAAAACTATAATAGGAATAAGTGTGCCTTAGGTTATTTAAGAAATAAAAAACAGGAAGATTGAAACAAGAAAATATGTATATAAAAAAAACAACTAAATTCTTGATAATAAAAAATGTAGACACTAAGAGAAAAGATACATAGACATAATAACTCTAGCATGTACACAACTAGATAAAGAAATTAGTATAGAAGTCAGGCGCTGTGGCTAACATCTGAAATCACAGAAATTCAGGAAGCTAAGGTAGGAGGATCTTAAGCTCTGAGTCAGAGGCAGCGGTAACTTAGCAAGACTTATTCTCAATTTTTCTTTCTTTTCTCTTTTTCTTTTCCTTTCTTTCTTTCTTTCTTTTTTTTTTTTTTTTTTTTAAGAGGCACAGAGTGCAGCTCAGTAGCAGAGCACAAACCTAGCATACATGAGACAGCAAGGCCCTGGGGTCCACCCCCAGGACCAGATAAAAGAAAAAAGAAATTAACATAGAGCAGGACTTTGCTCCCAATAAAGGATGTAAGGTGACCAAACATTACAGCTACTGTTTTCCACATTTTGACTTGTAGGACCCATGAACAATCGATCTCTCCACCCTGGATAGCCATAAGAAAACTCACTCCTATTGGCTGAAATATTGCTCTTGCTTAAATAGTCCTCTGCTGGGTGAGAAATTTGTTGTGGTTCTTGATGACTTGTTTGGTCATTAACTCATTTTAAATCTAGTTTTAGGGGTTTCTTCTGATGTATGTAGGATAATATAATTTTGAATATTTGTAAATCAGCAGATACTTGTCTTTTCTCTGGGTACAAATTCTGGATGGCTGTCCTTTTCTCTTGATTACTTACTATGTCACAACCTGGAGTTGTTCAAATATTCACTTCATGTCACAAATCTTTATCAGGAGAATTTTACCTTCTAAAATTCATTTCTTGAGAATTTTTTATTTTGGTAATTCACTTGGATTTCTTCCATGTATGATTATTATTGCTGTTGTTAGGTGCTGGAAAGGCGAAGCTGACTCATAGCAACCCTACGTTAAACAGAATAAAACAATCCCTGAAACTGTGCTGTGAGTGACACTATGTCAATGCTTCTCTGCTGTTCATAGAATTTTCAATGGCTGATTATTTTGGGGTGGGCTGCCAGGTCCTTCTCCCATTTTTGTGGGAGATCAAACCCAGGGCCTCAGAGAGCTCAGAGCCACCTTCTACCAACCCAGCTAACCTCCAGCCCCCTCATATATGTATACAAATATATATGTAATTTATTTATGGTGGTGGGGATCAAACCCAGACCTTTTGAGGGATAAACAAGGACTCTACCACTGAGCTACATGACTAGGTCTTTCTTTAATTTCAAATTTTTATTTTTTTACTTGACCATTCAAAATATATTTATTATTTATTTATTTATTTTGCAATAGTGGAGGGCCTTGTGCATGCTAGGCAAGTGCTCTACCACTGAACTGTACTCCCTTCCCCCCTTTATAATTTAATTTTTATATTATTTGTTTGCTTATTTATTTATTTTATTTTTGAGGTAGGAGCTTGCTAAATTGTGCAAGCTGTCTTTAGTTTTGGACTGGCAATCCTCCTGCATAAATTTTCCAAATACTGGGATTACTGGTGTGCACCATGATGCCCAACTCAAAATGAATTTAAATGAATCTGTGGATAATATGGGGTGAGATTTAGCTTAGTTGGTAGCGCACTGCTCTGTGTTCTCTGAGGCCCTGGGTTTGACTGCCAGTGTTGCAAAAATGGGAGAAGGACCTGGCAGCCCACTTTGAAACAATTGGCCTTTGAAAACCCTATGAATAGTAGAGAAGCACTGAGATAGTGCCAGCATGGCAGTGTCAGAAAGTAATTCATCTGTTGTACATAGGGTCATTATGTATAGGTCCCCACTTGATGGCTCCCAGCAACAAAACTGTACATAGATACATTTATATGTAGATATTATTACATGTAGTTCTTTCCTTCAGCATTGTGAAGGAAAGGCTCGGTATTGGTTTAATTGTATTTTCTTTAGTAAACTTAATCTGTCTAGAAGCTTGTTAGAATATTTTTCTTATACTGGAATTCAGATATTTTTAGAAGCATTCCTGAATGTGTATTTGTCCATATGTACTTGTGCATGGAAACTTCTCTATCATTCTTCTCTTTATTTCTCTGGTGTCTCCCAACTTTTCTGATGTTTTTCTTTAGCATCTGTGTTTCACATATTAGACTTTCTGAATATGTTTTATAAGTCCTTTATTTATCTGTCGGAATTTTTCTCATTTCGAGGTTTAAGGACACTAATTTCCTTCTTAACCATCACCATCTTCTTCAAGTCTTCTAATTATTTTTATATTTGAAAATATTTTTATATTTTAAAGCTTTAATTATTATTATATAACCAAGTCAACCTCAGTGTTTTTTGCTTTGTCTGACTCCTTCAGATTCAATTTCAAATTCAAATCATGATTCAAACTCACTAGAATATGTTTACCTATTTGGGTTGCTTTCCTGGATGCCTTGGTCTCTGCTGAATATTTGGAAGCATACATCTACTCTTGGCTTTATTTGCCTATACATTTCAGATCAAGCCAAGAGATACCTTGGGAGGTCTGAGTGCCTGGAGAAGCAACAGCATCCACAGCTGGGCATTGGTCACATATCAGCTGATAATCTGTCTGACTCTGGTGTGGTTTCTGTATAGTCTCTTTTCATTGAAAAGCTCCATATTCTCCAAGACTTGGGTTACAAGGTACCCCTGGTCTACTTCTCCAACTGGACTTCCAAGACTAGAGGACTTTGGGGATCACAAGATTGCTCAGGTGCTTCCCTTCTTCTCTGTGGCTATAAATTTCTGTACATTAACCCTTCTGCAGATAATTCAGAATTTCATTTGTACTCCAGGACTCTCTAGCTAAAAGAACATAGCTAAAAGAACAAATACTGCATTTTTTCCTTCTTTCATGATCAGAGTTTGGGGTTAGTTTTAATGGTGGGGCAGTATTCCATTTTTCTTGCCTTTAGATTTCACTTGGAGAAACTTTAGCTAGAGTTATTGTTTTGCTCAAACCACTTCTGAGTTTTTGTCTTTTAGATTGTTTTTTTGAAGAAAAGTTACATTTTGTTTGCCTTTCCCATGTGGTCAGTTTATCAGGAAAGTGTCTGTTTTAGAAGTGTGAAGGGTGATGCTTTATTGGAGTAGTTTTTATGCATAAGAGATGGGTAGGAAGCCCCCTGACACTACACCTCAAGCCAACTTTGAGCTGAAATAAAGCTATCTTGAACTTTGAGTTTATATTGTTGTTATTAGGTGCCATCGAGTCAGATTCAACTCATAGAAACCCTATGTAAAACAGAAGGAAACACTACCCCACACTGTGCCATCCTCACAATATTTTAATGTTTGAGCCCAATGTTGCAGTCACTGTTTGTTCTCATTTTGAGTTGTGTCACATCAGCAAATGGGAGTCCCAAGGGCTTTACTCCATTCCTATCATTCAGATTGACTCTACTTGGAGGGGACAACTCTTCCCCATTTGTTTCTTGAATTTCTTCCAGCCTGACTTCTCATTTTCTGGCAGTATATTAGACAGTGCATCTCTGCTATTTTTAGAGTTTTTAATTGCTAATTGTTTTCAAAGTGGGCTGCTAGGCCCTTCTTGTCTGTCTTAATCTAGAAACTCAGCTGAAACCTGTTCACCATGAATGGCCTTGCTGGGATCTGAAATACCAGTGACATAGCTTTCAACATCATAGTACCATGTAAGCTCACACAGTAAAACAAGCTGACAGACACGTGGGGGTTGAGTTTAGATTGAGTGTGCTAAATTATTCCCCATTGCCTCAATACTCAGAAGAGCCTGAGACATTAAGACTATCCAGTAGTGCTTCATTCAGAAGCAATAGTTGAGGATAAGTTTGGAACTTGGAGGGAAAGATGGTGACAACATGCATTCATCTACCAATTTTTCTGGAAGCTCTTGAGTCACTACTTTTTACTTGCTATTTGTAGAGCTCTACCTCTTTTTACAATGATTACAATATGTGATCTGCCTATCTTTTATGAATGGGTTACACAAATGACATTCAACTACTTCCTTTGCTCGTAATTACATAGAGAAATCCTTCTGGTATCTACATTTTCAAATTTATCAGCCTTTCTTCATACAAAGGGACATCTATCAACTTATTGTAACAAATACCTGACATAAATCTACTGATAAAGAGAAAAGGTTTATTTGGCTAATAGTTTCGGAGGTTTTAGTCCATGGTCTTTTGTTGCTATTGATTTTGGTCACATAGTAAAGTGATACATCACGGCTGGAGCACGTGGTGGAAAAAGCTGCTCACTTCATTATGGCCAGTAAATGAAAGACAGGAGAAAAGAAGAAACAAGATTCCCACTATCCTCTTTGAGGGCGTGCATCCAATGATTTAACTTCCTCCAGTAGGGCCCATGGCTTACATGTTCCACCACCTCCCAGTAGCACCAAGGGCTGGGGACCAGCCCTTAACATTTGGGCCTTTGGGGGACATTTAATATCCAAGCATGATATAAACATCAGAGTTCACACAGACACATACACAAACACACATATGTATATGTGATCATAACACACACACACACACACACACACACACACACACATCAACCTTATGCTTATTACGAAAGACCTGTTGAAAATAGTCAGTAAAAGTGCCACCAAACATGGCTCATTTATCTTCCTTAGTAATACTTCCAGAAAACATACGTACACCATTTCACAGCACATTTCTTTAATTACAGACACTCACTATAGTCCTAATTTATGATTTAACTTCAAAATGAGATTAAAATCAACTTCTTATCTTTGGATTTAGTTTTTTTTTTTTACAAAGTTGTTCATGTTTTTGCTTGTAAATACTTCTGAATTATGATCAATGATTAATATAGAAAGTGTTATAGAAAACTTTGATCACTAGTTCACAACCTAAGGTCT
The DNA here is from genome assembly GCA_007922755.1 of Pedetes capensis. Taxonomy (NCBI): domain Eukaryota; kingdom Metazoa; phylum Chordata; class Mammalia; order Rodentia; family Pedetidae; genus Pedetes; species Pedetes capensis. The sequence continues at coordinate 32,532 of VMDO01014589.1, read as the reverse complement.
GGGGTTTAGTTCAGCTGGTAGACCATTGCTCTGTTCTCTCTGAAGCTCCAGATTTTATACCCAGCACCTCAAAAACAGAAGAAGGGCCGGCATCCCACTATTGAAACAATCTGGAAAAAATCTGAAATCAAAAACTTTATAAATAGCAGAGAAGCACTAACATAGTGCTGGTTATGGCATATTGTTGGGGTAGTGCTTCTTTCTGTTGTACAGAGGGTCTCTATAAGTCAGACCTGACTCAACAGCACCTAACAAAAACAACAACAATAACAACTCACAACATAAAATGATCCAGACACCTGTTTTGTATACTGAATCCTTATCAGAAAAACTTTATCCTATATCTAAAGTTCCTTGTTTCAGAAATCTTTGTCTTGGTAACTTAATTTCAGTTATTTATTCAGTTTCAAATTTTGGGTTTTCTCTCAATATTCAAAGCATACTTAAATGCATCTATAGAAAAAATCATGCTAAACCTGTATAAAATGTTACAAATAACAAAACTGCATATCGATACAGAAAAATCCTACCACTACTTTATGTAAATCTGCTTCCTTAAAAGCCAGATTTGTTACAAACACAATGGAATATTGCACATAACTCTCACTGGTAGAAAATGAGATTTACAATACAGGAAAATGAAACACAAACATATAACCAACACCCTGAGTCAGTATCCAATATAATATTTTCTCTTAAAAATAAAACAATTTACATTTACAATACATAAGTACTAGATGCACATGCAGAGGCATAACTGCACCTGGTTTGTATCCTGAAAAAATGGGCTGCAATTTCTTCTTATCTGTATTAAAATAAATTATCTAGCTCCTGTATGGAAACAATTTCAGCAATGCTATTAAAAAAAAAATGTTGTTGTTGTTAGGTGCCCCTTGAGTCGCTTTCTGACTCATAATGACCCTACTTACAATAGGTGAAACACTATTGTCAGTTCTTCTCTGTTATTCATAGGGTTTTCAATGGCGGATTGATTTTTTGGGAGTGGGTTGCCAGGTCCTTCTCCCAAGCCTACAGCACCTGGTGTTCCCAGGTAGTCTCCCATCCAAGTACTAACCAGGCCCAACACTGCTTAGCTCCCAAAATCTGATGGGATCGGATGCCATAGGGCTACAGCTGCAGGAATTAAAAAATTAAACTACTATAATGTAACTCAGGTAAATGAACGATCTTAACCACAATATTCTCAGTATGGCCCTCTACTTCTGATAGGAATTGATCATTTAAATTTCTAAAGTCAAAACATATTCAAGGGAGGGAGAAGAAGTGTCAATTATACTTTTAAAGTGACTGATTTTTCCCAGGCAATAATTCTCTGCAATCATTTATACCCCTATTGCACACAAAATGTCAATAGACCATTAATAAGAATCATGATTTTAAAGCTGTTTTCATTTTGAACATATTTCATTCTTTGTCCCCTGTATTTGTGATCCCTTTTTCTATGCTGAGTGAATCTACATTTCTCACTGCAGAGCAGATGGTCTTCTTTAACTTCACACTATTTCTTTATGAAGGCTTCTCTTATGTGAATTCTCACTATTTCCAAAATATGCTATAGTGTTTTTTTTTTTTTTCCTACATTTGCTCCAACTTCTTATGATACCCTCCATATTTGTTTCTGAAACTTCTCATCCTAAATCTTGCTACAAAGTCTGAAAGAGAGAGAGAGGGAGAGAGAGAGAGGTGCATTTTTGCCTAAACCATTTAGTCCTGAAATTGCCACATAATTTTAACATTCAGTACTTTTTAATGTCATTATTTGCTCTCAAAATCGAACTTAATTGTTTAATAAATAATGGAATTGTAGACTATTGGAATAAATATTTGAAAATATTGGAAATACTAGAGTAAATATGAGATCTCCAAATCAAATCTAAGATAAGGTTTGTGTCTCCTCTTTCTTTAATGCCTGGCATGGGCCCTGGTAGAAGCAATATTTGCCAATGCTGAATGATTAATTGGTTCTTCCTCCTGTTTGTCACCCTACCTGTCATTCTCATTTAATTCCCTGCACTGGAGGTCTCTAGGTTTGTTGCTGCTGTTTGGCTTTATATTTGTCCCATATGATGAGTCATAGTACACAAGGCATTGGTTGAACATTGCAAGCCATCACTCAAAGTTCTCATATTGACTATTGTGTCTAGGCATGGATGGAACTATATGGCTAGAAATATTTGCAAAGAACTTTACAGGATTGTGGAATTAAGTGAGTATGTATTACATTTTGAGTATTTACTCACAACAACGTATTTACTTTTGTTCCTAAGATTGGGATAATTTCAAGGAAAAAAACCAACATGTGTCAGAGGTATATTAGCCCTTTCCTGTTTAGATTGACTCCAATTACAAGTTCCTCCAAAGAGAAGTCAAAAATCTTCTAGTATTTCAGAAACTACTTCTCAAAGGATGAAGTCACATACCTAGGGCGCCTGAGTTTTAAAAACAGAATTAAAACTTCAAAGGTGATTAAAGGAATTAATGAGAAAATATTAAGGCCTATTTGATTATTAATAAGAATCAAAAAGCAAGAGGAAGATGCACAGGCAACAAATCCAAGCAGATCACTGGAAAAATTCTGGCCAGTAGTTTCCAGTAGTTATTTGATGGGAGAAATTAAAAACAAAAACCACTGCAGAGATGTTATAGTTCATTGTATAGACAGTAACATATATTTGACTCTCATTACAAATAAGGGTTCAGCTAGTTTCTACATATTCTTTATTTCTCCATTACAGTCCCTACAAAATTTGCCTCACTATTTGCTATAAAGAGAGTCCTGGTCTGGTTGAGCATGGCTTTTCCATTGACTCATATTTTGGTTCAACAGCAGGAAGGCCTCACTCACTGTAGAAGCTTATCTTTTTATTTTTATTTTTTTCAATACTGGAGTTTGAACCCAGGGCCTTACATATTGCTAGGTAAGCACTATACCACTGAGTTGAAACCCCAACCCTTTTTCATATTTTATTTTAAGACAGGATCTCACTAAGTTGCACAGGCTTCTTTTGACCTCAAACCTGTGATCCACTTGCCTTAGCCTCCCAAGTAATTGGGATTACAGGTATGTACCATGGCACCCAGCAGAATGCTACCTTAAAGATTATGAAGTCTTCCTCAGTATGTTGCATGTGCTACTGTGCTGAGATGTCAAATGTGATGTAAAAATAAAGTCAAATTATGGCATTCAATAATTTCTGTGAACTTCACAGTTTTAAAATTATCTCCTATTACTTAGCATGAACTTTATTTCAACAAGACTAACCTTTTACTTGTGCAAAATACCCATCCTCCTTTTCCTTCTCCCACATTACAACCACCTCCCAAGAAAGACGCAGATGCCATGCTGTCCTGCTCCTTCTGTCCTATCTGTTCTGGCTTTCCTCAGATGGCTTCTTTTTGTCTCTCAGTCCATCTGTATCCTGACTATCCTTCAGAAGCTCCTGGTCAGGTGACACTCACTTGACAATACTGAGGCCTCTTTTCTCTAATACCCTTTTATCATTGTCAGTCAATTACACTGAACACAGTCAAGCAGATGCACATAGGACACACTCAGTCAACTTTATGATGATTTATCTCTCTGCAGATGGCATCATAAAAGCAGAGACCATGCATATGAGTCAAAAGTATGATCTCTGCTACACTGAGTTGGTTGGGTGCCTCCCCCTTCAGAATCCTGTCACTTAGTAGGTCACCAAAGTATTGGTATGGGGAGACATCACTGTACTGGGTACTGATCTTAAATATCAAAAACGAGCTTCAAAAATGCCATCATTTTTCTTGAAAACCTGTATGAAACTGTCATCATGCATCAGTTTAAGATATTTATGTTGCTATTTGTGTTTCTAACTTATACAACCAATTGATTTATGAGCAAGGTCAAATACGGGGAAATCATCTAATAGGAAATGTGTGGGTACCCTCCTTCAATTTTCTCTGCCTCCCACATCAGTACACTACAGTGCTCATATACTATTTTCTAATTTGTAAGACACTTAGGTAGGTCACATCAGTCTCAAAGCATAACTTGTCCCAGACATTTGCATCTTGAAGTATGAGAAGGAAACGCCTAACATGAGTTAACACATTAAGATTGATAGAATTTGAAGCTATCAGGGTGGGAGCATGTTGCTGGAGAAAATACAGAGACTTTTGAAAAGTTTCAAAATTTAATGTAAATATGTGTGTGTGTGTGTGTGTGTGTGTGTGTGTGTGTGTGTGTGTGTGTATTATAGTTTTGAGAGGAAAAACTATTCCTCATCCCTCATAGGTTAAGTAGCTGGGAAGATTTTGAATTAAATTATCCAAAAATAATAAGAGAAAAAAGCATACAATGTAACTCATGTTTTATATGCACCGGGAGTGACAGGAGAGAAGTGAAAACTCAAAGAAGGGGTAAGACTTGAGTTGTGTGTTATCTATCTATCATCTATCTATTTATCTATCTCTCTATCTATCATCTATATTGTAGTATTACAGATAGAACCCATGGTCTCATGCATGCTAGGCAAGTACTCTACCACTGAGTTATATCTTTAGCCACTAGATTCAGTATCTTACATATCATTTTAGAAAAGGAAAGGAAAAAAATTGGGGCTTTAAAGGACAGTAAATCATGGAGAACTGACTAGGAAGTATACAGAAGATAATGGTTATTTTAGTAAGGTCTGTTTATATGAATTCATTTCAATATTAACTCTGCTTCATCAATGAGCTCCTCTCTTCCTGGGTCCAGGGAAAGAGAAGCACGCTTTCACAAAAGAAAATTTATGGACTGATTTTAGGTAATTGCGGAAAGGCAGAGAATTCATACTGCTTCTGTTCATTCTCAATTGCTTTCAGCCCAAAATATCCCTTATGCCACAGCAGCATATTTTGGGGTGACTTATTCTGCCTTGATTCTCCTGCTTACTGTAATGGGCACAAAACTGACTCATTGGTTCCTATCTTTTAAACAATATTTTAAAATTAGTAATTATTGCCTGACAGCATTAAGTTTTATGTTGGAGGGAATCACATTGTTTATTTAGGCCAAAAATGTATGAGTGAGCAGAATAATGGAATTCATCAGTAGTTCATAAATGCTGTATTCTATAATGGATAGGGGCTGGGGTTTATCTCAGTTGGTACAGTGCTGCTGTGCACACTCTGAGGCCCTGGGTTCAATCTCCAGCAGCACAAAAACAGGAGAAGGTCCTGGGATCCCACTCCTGAAAATAATACTGAAATAGTCAACCATGGAATACCCTATGAATAGCAGATAAACACTGGTATCATGCTGGGCATGGTACAGTGTCAGGGAGTGTTTCATTCTGTTGTACACCTCGTCAGTATGATTGGACCCCACTGAATCGCACCTAACAACAAAAACATAATGGATAGGGAAACAAACACTGAATTCAAAGATTCAGGTTCAAGTGTCAGCTTCAATCATTAATGTAGGAAATTGCTTATGTTTCAGGATCTAAGTCACTTTTCCCAATCTATGAAGTACAACTAAAAAGCTAAGTTTATGAAACTCAAGGATAATAATAAGTACAAAGTTCTGAGTAATATATGAAATTCTACAAAACATAAAATTTTACTATTCTGTACTCTTTTCCTCTTATAAAAATTATTTGTTTCTGTATATGCTTCTTTCTTGAAGAATTATGTCAAACTCTGATCTTCTCAGGTCTGAAATCGGTCTATTTCACTCTGCTGATGTTGCTAAACTGCTCTGAGCTCTTCTTTGGGAGCTGTGTGATATGGAGACTAGAACATGAACTATAAAGCCAGAACACATAGAATTCATATTAAAACTCTGCCTCTTTCTTTTTTTGTAGCCATTGGTAAAAAACTTCCTCAATTCTCAGTTTCCTTGTCTGTAATAATGTGGTGTGTCTCTTTCCTCATAGGGGTGCTGGGGTCATTACATAAGATTGTGAGTTTTTGTTGTTGTTATGTGCTGTTGAGTCAGGTCTGATTCATGGTGACCCTCAGGGCCCCCATAGGATTTTTGATGTCTGATGTTTTAGGGATTGTTTTGGTAGTGGGCTGTCATGTCTTTCTCCCAATTTTGTGGTGCTGGGGATCGAACCCAGGTCCTCAGAAAGTGCAGAGCAGCACTCTAACAATTTAGCTAAGCCTCAGCCTATAAGATTGTATATGTGCAGGAATGTTCCAGAGGGAGGCTAACTTACATGAGTTCTGGTGAGAGGAGTAGTTGTTGGTGTTGTGTGCCATCAAGTCTGTCTGACTCACAGTGACCCTCACAGGATTTTCCATAATAATGTATTCATGAGATGTTCTTTCCCCCCTATCCTGTGGATTTCTTAACAAAATTTTCTGTGATTATGGAAGAGGAAACATTTGTTTTAGGTGCAAAAGGTATTACCTAGAAAGGACTCACCTTCAATATGCTAGTTACCTTTTTAAATTATAGTTTTAATTGACAGGTGATAATTACATTTATTTATGGGCTATGATGTGATGTCTTGATATGTATTTAGGCATACAGTAAATCAGAAAAATTAACCTGTTACCTCACATACTCATATTTTTGTGGTTAAAACATTTTAAATCTCCTCTTTCAGCAGTTTTGAAATACACAATGAATTATTTATTGTAGTCAACATTCTAAACAATAGATCACTAAAGCTTATTCTCCTGTGTAATTGAAACTCTGTACCCTTGACCAATAACTCCCTTTTCAGCATCTACTCCTCTCCCCAATCCTCTGGTAGCTGTCATAATCTCTGCTTCTATGGGTTCAACTTTTTTAGATTCAATACATAAGTGAGATCATTCAGCATTTGTCTTTCTGGCCTGGTCAATTAGCATAGTGTCTTCCAGGTTCATTCATGTTATTGCAAATGCCAAAATTTCCTACTGCTAAAGAGTGAATAATATTCCATTATCCCTATATACTTCACAGGATATGAGTAATTTTTGATAATAGGATCTTTTAAGCCAAAAGTAATATGCTGTTTTGATTTTAGTAAAATGAAAGTGACCATGAAACAAGACACTGGTGTTTCAGTGGCATAGCATTTGATGTATCTGATCACTGGTTGATGAAGTGGAAACATTTTTCATTTTGTTTTGCTTTTCCTGTAGGAAGAGTTGGGGAAAGGAGAAGATGAAATGCATTAAAACAGTCTTCCCTGTTAGGATGTGTTTGCCTGAACAGAATGGTATTCATATTGAGTTCAGTTTGACTTAGTCTGAAATTTCTTTAGATTCAATCAATAATAGAATAGCAGGGAGGAAGTGAGTTTTTGTAAGAAAGGCTGCAATAATCAGATTCATGATTCTGGGATATTCCTGTTCTTCCTAACCCATAACCTAGACCCTCACACCATCACACACACATATGCACACACTCACAACTAAGAAGAATAAGTTGGACTATGCTCAAGTTCAGGTGTGTCTATAAAGTTACCTTCACTGCATAGGGAAAAGCAAGAACCAGCATCTCTGCTGAAATATGTGAAGAATATTATCATCCTAACATCAGTTGATATTTACAGGTCACTATGGTAAAATGAGAAAACAAAAGATAAAAGTAAAGAATTGTATTATTTTGCCCAGTGTTTGGTGAATCATGGTTTTCATAATACACCAAAAAGTTCTCCAAAGGCCAATGATCACTTAAAATACTCATTCATATATATATATATACATATATATATATATATATGTGTATATATATATATATATATATATATGTAACAAGTAAATAGTGAATCAACATAAATACCTGAGTTTATACATGTATTCTTTTTGAATGTGAGCTTAGAATTTCTACCCCAAACTACCATGAATATTATAAAATATTTTCAATTTAGTTCTGTGAGAAAAACATTTGTAACAAGTATGTGTATTTTTGAATATTGATTTATGTAATCAAAGGTTTCTACATGGGAAGAGGACGATAACTTTTCTATATAACAACATTCATTTTTGTTTAATTTGAGAAAGGTGAAAGATAATGAACCAGTACATAAAAGTTCTGATAAACTTTAGTAGAAATACTAGCATAATTTTAGAGGAGAATAGGCCAAAAGTAAAATTCAATGCTAGACTGAAAATCTTAAAGGGATGACTGAGCAAAAATGTAAAGAATAGCACAGAAAAAGTCATATAACTTACCAAGTTAAAGTACCAGAGGCTAGTTAGAAATAAACTACAATCAATACAGAAGAACATGAATAGAAATCCATTCTGTAATGGAGTACTTTTTATTTTCTCCACTTATTTCTCCCGAGCAATCTTATTTTATTAGTAATTTTTACTGTACAATTTAGTGGATATCATTATGACATTTCCATACTTGCATTTTCTTTTACATTGCTCTTCATCACCTCCCCCATTTTCCTCTCATGACCCTCTTTCCTTGTTTCTCACACCCCACGAATGGTCCCCCTTCTATTTGCATGTCTTTTTTGTGTGTATATTTATCTAAATATGAACAATCCCAATATTGCCTTGAGGGAAAAATATGTGCTATTTCCTTTCTTTTCTCCAGTTACTCTTTCTTCTTGCTCCCTCCCACTTTTCTTTAGTCCATTATCTTTCCCTGTGTGGCTCCTTCTGCTGTGTGTGTGTGTGTGTGTGTGTGTGTGTGTGTGTGTGTGTGTGTGTGTGTTTGAGTTCCACAAAAGAAAATATTTGAGTAGTAGTCAGTGAATGTTATTGTTGTTAGGTGCTACAAAGTCAAGTCCGACTCAGAGACCCTGTGTCCAACAGAACAAAACACTCCCTGACACTGTACTATGCCCAGCACTATTGTTAATATTTCTCTGCTATTCATAGGGTTTTCAGTGGCTGATTGTTTTGGGATTGTTTCGAGAGTGGAGGGCCAGGTGCTTCTCCCACTTTTGTGGTGCTAGGGATCAAACCCAGGGCCTCAGAGAGTGCAGAGCAAGCACTCTACCAACTGAGCAAAACCCCAGTCCCCAGTTAGTGTATAAATAACAGAATTAGTAGTGACTAATAGCCAATAGTGTCAGCTAGATTTTCATCTTACACAATGACCAAAAGTTAGTACAAAATTTTAACATACTTTTATTTATTAAAACAATATTTTGAAGTTATCTTATTTGTCAAAATGGTGGTGCTAGTGGACCATTTATTTTAAATGATCTTTACTAGAATTTTTAAAAATTGGAAACAATATGTCTTTGTAAATTTTTCTTGAAATTTTTATCATCAGGTAATCAAAATGTGGAAGAAAAATTGGCTTGGGAATTGCTTCAGTCTTCCACTTCATTTGTTTGTATAGACACTGGCTAAGTTTATCCATAGCATACTGACAGTTATCATAAAACTTGTCAAGAAGCTCAAATACAATGCTATTAATAAGTTCTGGTTACACAGCTAAAGAATTAGTTGTATGCTAATCATCATGTAGACTGAGAGCTGATTCTGCACTTGAAGAGGCGACAAAAAACACACTAACAATATATTATGCTTAATTGTGTTTGAATCACGAATTGCATTCCCCTCTTTGTGAGTCTGCCACCAGATGCTCACAGACCCCAATTCCAGCCCTAATTGTAATTAATGATGACGGTTTTCCTATATCTACTTGCTGATGCCATCTATTGCCTGTGATGTTTCACTAAGATAAATGACTTAGCCAATTGCAGATAAAAATGTTTTCCATCAGAAGTGGGCAGTGACACTACAATGGAGAATAAGCTCAACCTGACTTTATAAATGATAAAAATTTCCTTGTCAGAATGTGCAATGACCAATGTTATTGTTAATATTGATTTCTACCCATACAAGAGTAACAGTGTCAACAAGATCAATTCTTTTAGTCACATCTGTTTTTGCAGGATAAAAAGTATCTACTTCCTGCCAAAATTGAATTTAACACAACATTGTGGTTTAGATTTTAAATTTACTTCAGTATATCAGGCTTTAGTTTTTTGGAGAAGTTAAATATTGATGATTTTTTTTCTCATTGCAATCAAGCAGGGTTAATGTGCAATTTCACTTAGGATTAAAGTAACCTAAAATTCAGGGTTACTTGGGTAGAAATTAATACACTTGGACTCGAATTTTTTCTCATATCCAGGAGGATTAAGGTTAGTTCTAAAGAAGTGAACATGTTAGAATGCATCTGAAGACAACATCAAATGATAAAAACAAAGGTTTTATATTTAAAATGCTCACAAGTAGAATATAAAAAATGTGACTGCTGAAGCACGCGAGGCAAGATATATGCGTAGAATTGTGTTACTGCCTTGTTGTTATACTCTCTCACTGAGAAGAGAAACGGGAAAAAAAACACTATATGTGATAAAGACATTTTCCCCCATGAATTGCAGGGTTTGTTCTACACATGACTGGTATCTCCTTGAAAATTTTGAATTGAATTGTGTTACTTGAACTATGAAACCCATCAGCAAATTACAAGTGAGTAAGAAAGGAAGGTGAGTCTCTACCATTGTTGATCAACCAAGTCCTACATGATTCAGCTTAGGATCTGATTCCATTCTGATTTCTAATCACATCCTACTTCTAAGCACATTTCTCAGTGATCTTGAGACATGCTGGCCTTCGTTCCATTCCTCTATCAGCCCATTTTGCTCAGCTGTAGGGCTTTGAGCTCACTCTTCATTCTGCCTGAAATACTTTGTCTCTAATCATTTTATGTTGTTGTTGTTGTTAGGTGCCGTTGAGTCGGTGTCCGACTCATAGCGACCCTCTGTACAAGGGAAACACTATTTTCAGTGCTTCTCTGCTGTTCATAGGGTTTTCAATGGCAGATTGATTTTTGGGAGGGGGTTGCCAGGTCCTTCTCCCAAGCCTACAGCTTCTGGTGTTCCGAGGCGGTCTCCCATCCAGGTACTAACCAGGCCCGACCCTGCTTAGCTTCCAAGATCTGACGGGATCAGATGCCACAGGGCTATGGCTACAGGAAATCATTTTATAGGGTGTGCAATTTCTTCATTCTCAGTCAGTTCAAAAATCACCTCCAATGGAGCCTCTTCCTGAATGCCTTGACTAAAGGTGAGGTTCCTTCCCTGTGCCAGGCCTATGTTTTCATTGCATTTAGCATTCTCTGAAATTATTCAGTTTTTGTTTGTTTGTTTGTTGTTTTGTGGCAAGGTCTCAGTATTGTAGCCCAGGTTGTCTTCGAACTCATAGTCCTCCTACCTGCACCTCCTGAGTTCTGGCATGATTCAGTTTATATATTACTCATATGTGTTTCCATGAGGTCAGGAACATTTTAATTTTTTTTCAGAGCTATGTGCCTGAGACTCAGTTGTTGTTGTTATGTGTCATCCAGTTGGTGTCAAACTCACAGCAATCCTACGTACAACAGGTGAAATACTATTGTCAGTACTTGTCTGCTATTAATGGAGTTTTCAATGGTGGATTGATTTTTGGGAGTGGGTTACCTGGTCCTTTTACCAAGACTACAGCACTTGGTGTTCCCAGGCAATCTCCAATCCAAGTACTAACCAAGCCCAATCCTGCTTAGCTTCTGAGATCTGACAGGATCAGATGCCACTGGGCTACCACTTCAGGTTGAGACTTAGTAGGTGCTAAATAAACATTTGTTAACTTGATAGTTAAATTGGTAATTTAATTAACACATTGAATAAAACCTTGACATTTGCTCATGTAAATTATTTCACCATTATTTTTTCATTATTTTTATTGTATTTTAATAAAAGATATAAATAATCTAAAAGATCATTTGTAGATATTGCACCAGCCTTCCACGGGTTGAAGGAAAGATAATGAAGATTAAATGGGGCCACTTAAAATTGCTTTAAAAACATGAATGCAAGTTAGTTTTGGAACTCAACCAACATGAATTCAACAATTTGAAATTATCAGATTCTTTATTGGGCATTTGCTTATATATTCCTTTATATAACAAATATTAATTAAGTCCTTCCTATTTGTAAGTTACTGTTTATGTGTGGTATAGGGAAAAATTGGGAGGAAATCGGTAAAAACTCCCAAACTGGGAAAATGGCGTTTGAATATCTGGTTTGTAAATTAGAAATCTAGGGGAAATGAAAGTAACTTGGTTGCACGTTTGTACAAAACCCTTCCTGATTGGACAATTGGACTGAAAGCTGATTGGCTCAGGCCATTACATGGGCGAACTATATAAAGAGCTGTGCTACAGCAGCTCGACCCTCTTTTTGGCACGGCCTTTCTGGCATCCCTTTCTGCGCCTTCTCGCCTGTTCCTACCCGGACCACAGATGAGGAAGCACCTCTCCCGCTGCTCTCCCCCGGACCTTCGGTGAGGAAATAATGCTCTCCCGTCACAATCTTTAACAAGGGAAAGAACCTGCTCTCCGTCTGATCACCGAGGAAGCAGCAGCTGTCTCCTCCTGACCACCAAGACGACCAACACAGGTATTTGCCCCTGGAAGGCAAAAGCGCCTGAGGCTTTTCCTTTCTCCCGTCTCTGCCGGGGTCCTGAGGGCCGCAGGACTCTACGCCCCTCACCTGAGGGTCTCCAGTGAATTGTGTTTAGTATCTGTGTGCACGGCGGCGCAGCCCGTCCGAACCTCCAGGCCAGACCGGGAGGCGCGTGCCCCACAGTGTGGAACTCATGTGTGAAACTTGCCAGACAGGAAAATCCTTGTCTTTTGGAATTTAGAGCGAGTAAATATCTAATAAATCCTGTAAATAAGAAAACACACCTAGGGGTACTAGAAGGTAGGTGAAACTATGGAAAATAGAGCTGGTGGAGACAAGGAAGAGCAGCAGGCTACTCTTGAGGATTATTGACTATTGCATAAGCGCAGTATTGTTCCTTGAATTCAATACTATTTTCAAAAGATTCATTCTAACACAGAAGCCAAATTTGTCATTTCCTTTACACATTCAATTATTTTTATTGCTATCACTTTTAGTTAAATAATAGTCAAATATTGTTGTTAGGTGCTGTCCAGTTGGATCCGACTCATAGAGACCCTATATACAACAGAATGAAACACTACCCAACACTGTTTCATGCATACAATATTTTTATGTTTGAGCCATTGCTGCAGCCATTATATTTATTCTCATTTTGAGGCATACCCACAGCAGCAAAAGGAGATCCCAGGGGTTTCACTCCATTTCCATCATTAAGATCGACCCTACTTGGAGGAGGCAATGCTTTCCCTCTTGCTTCTTGAATGCCTTCCAGCCTGGGAGACTCATTCTCTGGCACTACATTTGACAGTGCTTCTCGGTTATTCATAGGATTTTCAATAGCTAATTCTTTCAAGACTGAACTGCCGGTCCTTCTCCTTTGTCTGTCTTAGTCTGACAGCTCAGCTGAAACTTGTCCACCATGGTTGGCCCTGCTGGTATCTGAAATACTGGTGGCATAGCTTTCAGCATCACAGCATCATGCAAGCCACCACAGCACAACAAGCTGACAGACACATTGGAGAGTTAACTATGATTTTACTAGTATTTTCAACATTTATCCAGGTTTTGTACTGCTTATATATACTGGAGAGAGAATTATACTCTCAAAGACAAGATTGACCTAGGAAATGTACCATTGCCAGCCAAAGCACAGTGACTAAAATGATCCCACACTATTGCTAATACCACCTACTGCTATTCTCCACTATTCTCTGTTTCTTTCATAAAATATAGAGATCTAAAATAATATTTTGTCTTTAAATTTACTTGTTATTTCTCTAACACTAGATATTTATCTCCAGAAGACATGTTCACATTTCAGATTTTTAAAAAATTGCTAACAAAGTAAAGGCTGCAAATGTAGCTCAATGGTAAAGCACACATTTAGCATGTGTGAGACTTGGGGTTCGATCACCAGTACCAAAAAAGAAAAAAGACAAAAATCTTTGTTTTTATTTAACAGTGTCCAGTAATAGGCCATTGAAATAATTGAAATAATGTAGTAATTGAATGTCTAAATAAACGTCCATGATGTCCTGTAATGCAAGAGTTCCCATCCCCCAGGCTGAGGACTGGTAACAGTGTGGGGTAACAGAGTGATCTGATGGTGAATGAGTGGAAGCTTCATCTGTATTTACACAATAAATATAATTCACTTGAATCATTGTGACACCACCACTCCCCATCCCCTATCCCTAGGTCCAGGGAAAAATTTTCTTCCATTACGCGGACCCATGGTGCCAAAAATTTTGGAGATTGCTGTTGTAATGCATCAAACCACTGTTCTATGGGAAGAACTAAAATATTCATTTACTTAAATGCAAATGATTTAAATGAAGAAGTGAAATATGCAGTTCTGCAATATAAAATAGTGTACTTTTTGGTTGAGGCAGGTCTCTATGTCTGCAGACACAGTTGCTGTTTTTTGCCTGGATGAGAAGCCAGGATGATACAGATGGTAGAACTGTTTCTTTCCTTTAGAAGATTTGGAATAGATTAACTACACCAAACTGTTGTGTTGTAGTAAAGAATGTTCTTCTTGAAAATAGCAGAGGAAAAGATAGATTCTGAGGCGAGAAATGAAAATGATAGAGAGAAGACTTTGGTTTGGGATAATGGGAGAACTTTTCTCTTGGGGCTTAATCATAATTGAATTTAGAAGAGAATGCTCTTCTGCTTTTTTGATGGTGAGAACTAAGATGACCCTTGACAATTATAGGCATTTTGTGGGCTTGAGTGCTAGACTGTTCAGGAATCCGCGAGTATAAACTCAGGCAAGTGGGCTCTGAAAGGAACAATATATTTGCTGTTGTAAATAACCACTAATTGTACATCACTTGGTTATTCATGAAATATCATTTAAGCATTTTTAAAGTTAAAATTCACTGACAGTAGTCCATAAGGGAATTAAGCGTAGGAGGGAGCTATTTTCCTCTTGTGTTACACAGTGAAGTAGAAGCTGTGCTTTCTTTTGTCCTGTGCCTACATTCCCACCTGCCTTCAAGTTCATAGCTACAATGGTCCATAGGATTAAGTAGAGGCTAAAAAGGGACCAGAAAGGTGAGATAGTCATGTGTATGAAGACAACAGACACAGCAAGAAGCAAAAGGATATAACCATTAATATTTATCAACTGTTTATTCTGTCCTAACTGCTATTACCATTATATAGCAACTCATTTAATTTTGCCAATGCTGTGAAGCCATATCATCAATAACATGTGAAGACTGGCCTATAAACCCAGCACTTAGGAGGCTGAGGCAAGATGATCTCAAGTTCTAGGTCAGACTGGGCTACATAGCAAGATCTTGTCTCAAAAATAAATAAATAACAACAAAAATACCCATGTGAGTCATGAACATAATAAATAGAGAGGAAGAGAATGTCAAATGATGGGCTGCTACTCCAACCATGGCTTAGACTCAGAACTTTGACATTAAATGTTGCTGTTAGGTGCCATTGAATCTGATCCAACGCATGGTGACTCTTTGTAGAACAGAATGAAACACTCCCTGACACTGCCATGTCCACATTATTGTCAGTGCTTCTCTGCTATTCATAGAGTTTTTGATGGCTGATTGCTTTAGGAGTAGGCTGCTGGGGCCTTCTCTGAAGGGTATAGCACCTATTATTCCTAGGAGGTCTCCAAGCCAAGTACTAACTAGGCCTGACTCTGCTTAGTTTCCAAAATCAGATGGGATCAAATGCCAGGGTGGTATGGCTGCAGACTTGATATTAATAGGAATGTGTTTAAATTGATTCTCAATAGTTCTTGAAGAACATCATACTTGCTTCAGAAGTTCTACTTGTTGTGGGATCCTTTTGGAGAATTTCCAGGTAGAAGTAGTCTGGGACAGTGAGCCCTAGAAATAACTCTTATCCATCATGAAACTTGATGAGTTATCTTCTTGGATTAGAACATTAGTTTTATAAAGGGTTAAAAGGGTGAAAGGACTTATCTTAGCTATTGCAGCTCCCATTCTCTCAAAAGCTTCCTTGTGAACTTTTTGGAAGAATACTAACACAAGAGGCTATAACTTATGAAATATTTTGCACTGGAATAAGTTATTGTTTGATGAAAGGAATTTTGCTGGGGAGTTAATCAACCTGCCTTGAGTACAAGAGATGATAATTGGGGGGCTAGAAGCCCTGGTTATTCCATTTTCAGTCTTTACTGCATATCAACACCAAGAAGTTACAAATGACACATGTATATAAGAGCCTGTCCACCCACCTTGCCAGATCTAGGAGAAAGAAAGAGGCTATTTAACTTTCACACTGCAACACCTGTGTCAAAAGTAGGCTATGTAATTCATTTCCTATGAAATATTTGTAGATAAAACAGAGAATAAAAGATCATACAGCAGGGAGATTTCAATGTCTACACCCATGTCTGTCTAGGGTAGACACACGAGGTACGATGCAGTAGAATTGGAAGGATGATTTTGTCTTTGCTCTAGATGTCAATTGTGATGATGAGGTAGATTTTGGCAGTGATATCTACTGATTATTAGGGTAGCTTTGTCAGCAGAATCATCTAAGCTTTAGTGATTTTTGTTACACAACCATAGATCCACCTATTTATTTTCATTTTCTTAGTATTTTATCAATGGAAAAATGTGTTTACTTTCCGTATATTGTGAACTAGTTTAACCCCATCATGAGTAAATTCCAAATAAAAGCATTTGTTGGGGAAAGTTATTAATATCAATCACCAGGCACTAAAGTGGGTCTTCTCAAGGGCCCTCTGAGGTTATTAGGGTGAGACTTAAAGGAGAAGAGAATTCATAGGCATCCCAGGATAAAACATGAAGTGTGATGCTCAAGTTGACAAGTCTGTTTCGAAGCTTTTTGTTGCATTTAATTCTCCAAATAAACTTAAGGTACTTCAGAACTTTTAAGGGCATAAATCACATATAAATTAGGAATAATACCATCAAGTATCATCTATTTATATTTGAGGCATGATATAAAGTTTTCATTACTTTGTTAACTATTCTGCTTTTATCTTGCACATATGTCGACCCAGTGTGCCAAAATTCAAAGACATACATTATTCCCCTGAAGACACCCACTTGTCACATCTACGCCACAACACATAGTGGTCTTAAATATTTTAGTATTTTTCTTTCTTTATTTGCTGTGTTATTGTATACTGAATGTTTTTGTTACTATATAGGAGAGGCAGAGAGGGAGGAAGGGGGGGGGAGAGAGAGAGAGAGAGAGAGAGATTTAGTGAATAGGTATCCTAAACATCTGAGCAGTAAAAATTGTATAGAATACTTCAGATGCTCCTTTCAGCAACCAATGCCTCTTGCTGTAAAATAGAATTTCTTTAACAAAAAGAAGAAAAAAATTTTTAGCATTAGGGATAAAATCCAGAGCCCCATGCATGCTAGGCAAGTACTCTGCCACTGAGCTACATGTCCAGCTCTGCTAATTTTTTTTCTTCTAAAACGAAAATGTACTACAGGTGAAGTAGTTTAAAATATCAGCTTTTACTTTTTCCAGTTGAATATAATATAAAAAGGAATTCCATCTAAAATAATTGCCATGGGATCCAAAATGTCTGCTGTGAGAGGTGGGCGTGGTGGCCCATGCCTGCAATCCCAGCGACTCGGGAGGTGGAGGCAGGAGGATTGCAAGTTCGAGACCAGAGGCAGCCTGCATAATTTAGCAAAACACTCTCTCAAAAAGTCAAAAAAAAAAAAAAAAAAAAAAAAAGGGCTGCGGGTGCAGCTCAGTGGTACAGCACTTGCAAAGCATGTAAGCCTGAGGCCCTGGGTTCAACCCCTAGTACCACACACACACACACACACACACACACACACAGACACAGACACAGACACACACAAGTCTGCTGTGAGATCAGTTCATCAGAGTTCTCTCATCAGGATTCTCTAGTATTAGAAAACTTGGCTGTATTGACATTTTCCCTGCCTAGTCCTATGTACCTGAGGGGAAAAAGGTATTTTTCTTTAGCAAAAAGAGGAAACTATTAGATTCTGGATCTCACAAACTTCTCTCTTCTTGAATTTTTACTTTTTACCTTATGGTTGAATGACATTGCATGTTTCTCTTTATCAGAAATTCTTTTGAGATAAGAGACTTATTACATCTTATACATTGTATGCCACAAACCAACAAGGATTTCCACAAATAAGCAACAAACATGTAATAATTGTTGATTCAACCTGATTGAATACCCTATGTGTCATAAAAAATTATAAAGGAATATTTTTATCTGTGTAATTTTATTTGCACAGCTTGGTCAAATAGCTCACATTTTAAATGCCTTCAAATATGTTTTTCAATCGATAAATAAATATTTACTGAAAGGTTTCTGTGTTCTTAGTACAGCACAGGATGAATCATAATAAGGTTGAGCAAATCCTTGAAATCTGCTTTTATCCCAGTTCTGCAGAAAACATATCTTGCCCTATATTTATTCCAGTCTGCAGATGAGTGTGATTTTTGCATCAAACCTGACATTTTTCCTAAAAGAGTTTGAGATAATCATCTTATACTGCCAGTTTTAAGAATAAAGAAAGTAAAATATTCAATAGTTTTTGACTAGTACTTTGTCTCTAAATGAAAAGTACTTTGTCTCTAAATATATTATGATATATATATATGTATATATGTATATATATGAATTTATGATGTAATAAACTATATCTAAATATTTAATACAGCTACTAAGTAAATCTTAAATTTAATGATGAATATAATGTATAATTTTTTTAAAAAGAGATGAGGTCTCACATTATGGCCAGGCTGACCTTAAACTATAGGGCTCCAGCAATTTCCTCTTTTAGCCTCTTGAGTAGCTGGGATAACAGGCACATTCCATGGCACTGGGAAACAGATATAACCTGTGTTTTAATTCTAATTAATCAACAATCATTACGAAGTACCATTATAACAGTCAAGAAATATGTCAATGGAACAAAGAAAATTCCTGAAAGCAAATTTAGAGGGGTGTGTGTGTGTGTGTGTGTGTGTGTGTGTGTGTGTGTGTGTACTGAATTCACATATGTACATATATCGATATATGTATGAATTGGATATTTTCAAATGTTGACATGTTAAAGTTGACATAGAGAAAAAAGATTTTTAAATAAATCTAGTGATAATTACCTGGCATTAAGGAAATGATAACTTGTGTTTCCTATTTTGCCACATAAGTCAAAGTAAACTCTACATTTAATATATATTAGGAACGAAACTTAAAAATTGAAAAATTTAAAAAACTGAGTACATCTTAAGGTGGAGAAGTCATTTCTAAGTATGATACAATAAAACTCATAAACAAAAATAGATTAAATCATATAAAATAAAAACTTTTACTAGTGCAAAAAATAGAATTAAAAATAAAAATAACTTTTAAAATTATACAACATATGTAATAAAGACCTATAAGCTGGGTGTGGTGGCACATGTCTATAATCTTAGCACTTAGGAGTCTAAAGAAGGACAATTCTGAGTTCAAGTCCAGCCTGGGCTACATAGCAAGACACTGTCACTAAATAAATAAATAAAATAGGTAAATAAAATAAAACTGATGTATAATCTTACAACAAAATGAATATGTAAAATTCTTCAAAGACAGTTTATATCTGAGAACAAAAGACTATTAGTTGTCTAAAAGCATTGAGAACAAAGGGCTGCAAAAATGCTAATTTTCTTCATGTGCAGAAAAGGAGATAGTAACACAAAAAGCAAATTTGGTTTAAGTATTAAGAAAAATACAATCACCTCATGTTTTTTATTATTCATTTGAGACTGTCAATGAAAACTTACAAAAATATATAAGAAGTAGAAGAAATTCTAATAAAAAATAATGTGCATATTAACAGGAAAGTGGTTGAGGGACACAAAATTCCTAAATGTTGAAATACCTTTAAAAATATACAGGGAAATATCTTCAACTTTTCTTCTAAGCAAAATGAAGTGCCATTTTTCACCAAACTGATGAAAATGTTGAAAAGTAACAATATCCTATGTTGGAGAGGATGTGACAAAACACTGGCACCCTTGCATGATACTGATTCCTCAGAAATTGGGTTGTTCAGTCTGAGACTATTTTGACAATTAGAAAATTAACACTTACTGACGTGCATGTTTTTTAAGTCAGGTATTTCACTTTATAGTAATGTTCCTTTTGAAAAATAATTAGAGAAATGCCCAAAATGTGTCTTTCAAGTGCTCAAGAACATCTTAGTCATATAGTCAAATCAAAGGAGAATCACCCCAAAGTGTTCTAACTTCGAGAGCCAAATACAGCTTCTTAAAAAAACTTAATATATTTATTTTTATTTGTCATACTAGAGGGTTGAACCCATGGCCTTTTGCATACTTTGTAAGTGCTCTACCACTGAGCTACACCCCCAGCTCTGTTTTATATTGTTCGTCTTGAGATAGGGTCTCACTAAGTTATGCAGGCTTCTTCTGGCCTCAAACGTGTGATCTTCCTGCCTCTGCTTCCCAAGTCCCTGGGATTACAGACATGAACAACCTCACCTGGCCTCAATTGTAGGTATTCAATAGGACATTGTCAATGCATATTTATTGATTTGGAAACTGGCTTAAAAAATATTGTTAAGTGCAAAAACAAGAACAAAACTTTGTGGAGAAATATCTTAAGCCCTAATAAATGCTCATTTAGATGGTGAATTACATGGTGAAAATAAATCTCTCTAGTTACAAAGAACACTACAGAATGTAACCCACACCCACTCTTTCCTTCAACTTTCTCATTTTCCTTTGCCACACGGTAACAGTCTCACTGGGCTCTGCATGCAAATTGACTTTGCCTTTAATATTCTCCTCTTCTCTGCATAGCTAAATCCTACTTATTTTCATTCACTTGCCCCAATTCTTTGTGTATATCTTTGCCTGTGATTTATTCTGTTGAGATACTACTGGAAGCAAAACAAAATGAACACTGTGAAGAAGTAGTGAATAACAAGGGAGTACTAAATTATATAATATGATCAAGGAGTACCTGTCTGAGAAGGGCGCACTTAGGTCAATGATGGGAGGGAGAACCCAGTTAACAAGAGTTGGAGAACAGAGGAGAGAGGATAGCAAACATGTTTGTAAGGTAGGAAAGGCTTATGTTTGAAGACTTGAAAGGAGAACAAATATGTGCCTAGATTACAGTGAAAACTATGGGACACTACCTATTGGTGAACTAAGGTGAGACAGGCAAGGTGAGATTATGAAATCCTTTCAGGTCAAGGCTAGGTATTTGAAATTTGATCAAAGTGTAGTCAGAAGCTGTTAAAGGGGTTTAAGGATGACTGTGATGATATGATTCGTGGTTTTAAAGGCTGCTGCGGTTCCCTTGGGCTGGGATTCAGCTCAGTGGGTAGAGCGCTGCGCTGCAGTCTCTGAGGCCCCGAGTTCAATTCCCAGCACCACAAAAATGGGAGCAGGGCCTGGCAACCCACTCCCAAGGCAATCCCGAAACAGTCAGCCATTGAAAACCCTATGAGGGTCACTACAAGTCGGATTTGACTCAACGGCACCTAACAACAACAGCGGTTCCCTTAGCTCGAGACATGATGCCCCCGAAAGCAATGATTATTAATAGGAACAAATTATTCAAAGGAACTAGTAGGATAAATTAGGGAGCAACATAAACAGGAAGGTTATTGGGCCTTTTCTATAGAAGGAAAAAAGGCAAAATGGTGTTAGATATTTTCCTCTGAAGGAATTTTCCAGCTCCTAGCCTATAACAGTTCCCAAACAGTCACTGCAAACCCTGTGAGGGTCACTGTGAGTGGGACCTAACTCCAGGGCACCTAACAACAACAGAGATATAGCCCAAGCAGAAAACAGTGAATTTTACATAGATGACTTTATTACTGGGAAAATAGAAGGAACTTGTGGAACAACATCCTGAATAGAAAGAACTGTAAAAAGTGAGTACGAACATCTGTCTGCAAATTTCTTTCAAACGGTTGGCTGATTCTTCAATCCAGTGCCTCCCTACACTGCTGTCAGATTGTTCTGATTGGCTGAGTCCCAGGCTACATCTTTGGAGTCAGAGATCAGGAAATCCAGCTAAAACAGGAGCAGAGATTTAAGAGCTACAGTGCAGAGAAGGCAGATGTTGGGATCAGACCCTTCTAAGATGGAGAGGCCTTGTTAAACTCCAAGAGTTTTCAGCTGATATCCCAGAAGAGTCATGGTCTAACAGTAAGGCTCTGTGGTCAGATGGTACATCCATAAAGATGTAGCACATACATAAAGATGATAGTCTAGGAGCAAACGAAATCTAACATAGTGCTTAGAAATAGATGGGATGGAGGAAAGTGACTTAGAAATTCAAGGAAGCAGAAGGTTGGAGGGTGGGTCAATTGATGAGATACACTGAATGAAGCCCCAAACTTGATTTTCCCAGGAATAAAATTATTCGAGGTTCATAAAGAAAAATCAACAATATTTTTGGCAATCTTTGAAGTTTGCACTGTGAAACTTAGCTTGAAATAAAATCTACTAACTTGAAAGGATTTCTTTAAAGAACTAGCATTTTGATTCTATGGGATTTGCTTCCTACTATTTTCTACCTTTGAGCTATGGATTAGAAAGGATTCTCCAGAGACTCTGGATAAATAGGTTGTATGCATATTTTCCTTGTCTTTCAGAGTGTCTATCTCTGTCTGTCTTTCAACAGACAGGTAGATAGATGAGATTAATAGATCACTAGAAAGAGATTTGTCATAAGGAATTGTTTCACCAGATTATGGGGACTGGCAAGCCGGAAACATACAGGGGAGGCAGGTATCTTGGAGATCCAGGGGAGCCAATGATGCAGTTCTAGTTCAAAGGCTGGCGGACTGGAGCTTCAAACAAGCGCATGGTATAGACAAATTCTGAAGGCAGTGGCTAAAGAATTCCTTCTTGCATGGGAACACCTGTCTGTTTGTATTATTCACACCTTCTAGTGATTGCAAGAGGCCCACCTACATTGTGGAAGGCAATCTGCTTATTCAAAGTTTACCAAATTGAGTATTAATCTCATCCCAAAATACTCCCATGTTGACACATAGAATGAATCCTCACAAAGTGTAATTTGCATAAATGTGCATACGTTAAGTGTTCAATTCAATGGGTTTTGATAAATATATGCTCCTATGAAGGCACCATTACAGTTAAGACCATTTCTCTCATCTCAGAATGTTTCCTCATGCATGATGCATTCAATCTCCCTCCATGCCTGGCAGATATTTATCTGACCTCTGTCACTAGTATCCTTTGTTCTATATCTGTATGTTAATAGAATTTGAGCATTTGGCCTGTTTTGCACAACCCAATTCTATGAGATTCATCCGTGCTGTTGTGCACTTTGATTATACTTTTATTTATATTACTGATTACTTTTCCATTATATATACATCCCCTGTTTGTGTATTCATTCACATTTTAGTTTGTTTCTAGCTTTCCGTATGATAAATAATGCTGTAATAAAGATTGTTATACAAGTGTTTTGGAAAATGTAACTTTTTGTTTTATTTATTCATTTTTTATTTTTGGGGGAAGGAGAATATTTAGGAATAAATTTGCTTCACTATGAGGTGGATAAATTTTAACTTCATAGCAAACCACCAGTTTTCCAAGTAATATTTCTTCTTCACCATCAATATAAGTAATTTTCAGTGGCTGTACATACTTACCAGCATTGAGTATTGCCATTCTTTTTAATTTTTAGCCATTATAGTAAAGTCACTTCTTATAATTTTTACTTGCATTTCCATGAGGGACAAATATATGAAATTTTTTTATTAACTTATTGGCAAGTTTTGTATGTACTTTGGGAAGTATCTGTCAAATAATTTGTCTACTTTTATTATGCTTGATTATTTTATCATTGAGTTTTTGAAAATTTAAAATATATATCTTAGTACAAGTCCTTTATCAGATACATCCATGACAAATATTATCTTCCAATCTGTGGCTTACTGTCTTTGCTTTTCTTAATGATTCTTTATGATGATTACACATTATTTTGTTATTGTGAAGTCTTATTTAATATTTTTAATTGTTAGTACCCCTTTTGCTCTAAGGGTTTGACTACCTTAGTGTCATAAAGATTTTGTTGTTGTTGTTGTCATAAGGATAGTCTTCTTTTATTCTAGAAGTTTAACCTTTTTAATTAATTTGTCTATTATCCATCTTGAATCATGTTTTCACAGATTTGTTGTATTTTAAGTGGTGTTCATTACATTGTGCACAAAGTACACACAATTTGATGAATTTTGGCACACATGTCTCTGCAAAGCCATCACTATGATCAAGATAATGACCATTTGTAAACACTTTTTGATCACTGAAAAAGTTGTCTATAATTGGCACTAGTGATAATAAGCAAGAAGTCAGGTGTGGCATCCCTCAAAAGACCCCAGGGTCTTAGTTTAATAGAAATTATATTATTGCATTTTCTCACAGTTCTAAGTCCATATTTTCAATAGATACTTCTCATGCACTTTTTTCCCCACTGGTATAATGTCTACTTTAAGTTTAAGGCAATATTTTGTTCCTTAGTCTCTTATCCCAAGTCTCCAAGTGAGGCTAAAAAGTTTCACCCATTCTATTTGATAATCCACACATTAGTTGTTGTTGTTGTTGTTGTTAGGTGCCATCGAGTCTGTATCCGACTCATAGCGACCCTCATGGGGTTTTCAATGGCTGTTTCGGGATTGTCTTGGGAGTGGATTGCCAGGCCCTTCTCCCACACACATTAGTTAGGGCTAGAGTTATTACAGGAACCACTTTGCTTTTCAAATCCTCAATTACTTTTTCCCTACTTAATTGTGGTAGAAAATACATAAAATGAAATATACAATATTGATGTTTTTAATTAATTAATTAATCACTTTTTGATGCTGGTAATCAAACCTAGAGTGATATGCTTACTATCATTGGGCTACACCCCAGGCCCTCTGTTTTTTGAGGCAGGGTCTCCCTATGCATCTCAAGCTGCCCTCAAACTTGCTAAGGCTGGCCTGGAACTTGTCGTGAACCTGTCTCAGCCTCCTGACTGGTAGGACTATAGATGTACAGCACCACGCCTGGCCAATTTTGGTCATTTTTTAGGTGTGCACTTTATTGGCATTGAGTATATTTGCATTGTTGTGCAACCATCATTACTATCTTTATGTAGAATTTTTCATCATTCTTTACTCAAAGTCTGTACCCATTAAACAATTACTTCCCATTTCCTCCTCACCCTAACCCCTAGTAATCACTGTCCAATTTTCTGTTTCTATGAATTTGTCCATGGAATTATTTCTTATGTATCTTGTGAAATAAAAGGGAAGATCCATTTTCCCCCCATATGAATACTCAGTTATTCTGGCACCTTGAAATATTCAATATTTACCACCCCGTCTCCAAAAAAAAAAAAAAAAAAGCTTTTGCTGGGATTTTTATTTGGGGTAGCATTAAATCTATAGAGCAATTTGAGAATTGAGAACTTCAAAATACTGAGACGTCCAATCTGTGAACAAGTTATTCATGTACCTCGTCTTTAGCTTTGTTCTGAAGATCTTTGTAGTTTTCTATGCAGACATTATACACATCTGTCATTGAATGCATACCTTACTTTTGCTTTGTGATGGTATTGTAAATGTTTTAACTGAATTTTTCAAAGGTTCAGCAAATTTTAATTTTTAAATATTCTCTCTATAAGTTCAAGGTAAAGCTTTGTTGTTGTTGTTGTTAGGTGCCGTCCAGTTGGTATCCGACTCATAGCGACCTTCTGTACAACAGGGGAAACACTATTGTCAGTGCTTCTCTGCTGTTCATAGGGTTTTCAATGGCAGATTGATTTTTGGGAGGGGGTTGCCAGGTTCTCCTCCCAAGCCTACAGCTTCTGGTGTTCCCAGGTGGTCTCCCATCCAGGTACTAACCAGGCCTGACCCTGCTTAGCTTCTGGGATCTGACGGGATCGGATGCCACAGGGCTACTGCTGCAGGCCAAGGTAAAGCAGAGTTCTACATATTGGGAAACCATGCCATACATGTGTTTTATTTATTTATTTTTTTACCTACCTGGTGTAGTTGTGATATATGCTAGCAAACATAAAAGAGAGGGTAAAGAGGTTAAATCACACTTCTGGAGTTGTATGTTAAACCATCAACAGGGCCTAGAAAAGGAAGCAGAGCTCCTGACTCCCCAGCCCAGGATTTTTTTGGGGGGGAGGATTATGAAAACATTGTTTTGATCAATGTTAATAAAGCTACCAACTGAGATGTGGTGTTTATTTGTAGGTGGAATGGACTGGAATCCTTTCAGTTATATTTACACAGGAATGCAACATTTACTCTTTTAAATTTTCATAATATTTAAAGGTCATTCTGACATAAGACACCTGGTTAAATATAGAAATGCTTTCATAGGCCAATTATCACCAGGAGCATTATCATCAGTGACACTGTGTTCATTGCATTATTATTTCTTTTTACTGTCATGGTCAAGATTTGGGATCACAATTGGAAAGACTTATCTTGAAAGCTCCTTATTCTGGGGTAAGTTTCTTTGCCTCTCCATATTGCTTTCCTTAGATTGTAAAACATTATATACCCCATAAGGTTGTTTTGAGAATAAATGAGATGATGTGAGTAGCATAATTAGTGCTTTCACTAAACACCGAGTTTAACACATAATTCTCAGTGAGATGCAATTAGGACATAAAAAAGTCAGTTGTTGGTAATATTATTGTGACCTAAGAATTTACACATTTACAGAGAAGACAGAAAAGACAGAACTCAGCTTTGTTACATCATTGTCAAAGATTATTAGTGTGTTAATATTCTAGTGGAGATGCTGTGGGACTTCAAGACAAGTTAAAGTTGGAGAAGCAAAAGATAAACTGACAGGTATTCTTTAATATCCCCTCTGCATTCCGTTGAGTAATGAGGAGAAGAAATATATAGAGAAAACAATATTTTCAGTTTAAATTTTTGATCAATCCTATAACTGTGCTTAGATTCACATGTAGAAATAAAATATACTACTAAACCTGGAGTTATTGGGGGGGCGGTAAACAACCTCAAAGACTAGTTTATTTAAATGTCAATACATATATCATGTATTCACTAACTGCCTTTTGAAAAATTATTTATCTTAAGGTCAAACATACTACAAAGACAAAGCATGTGAATTATTTACAAGTGTTTTGATGTGTATGATAGAAATATCTACATCTAAGGAAATGGTTAAACAAGTTTTATTAAATTAAATTATTTAGAAAAGAGATTAGAAATTTCACTTATAACTAAGACATATTTTAAATGTAAGTAACAGGTGGAACTTCAAAGTAGTAAAAAATCTTTTTTTTTAAAGATTTTAAGATGATGTTTTATTTTATTGAGATCCACAGTAGTTTATAGTTATCTTTCTTGGTCATATTGAGAATACAGTCATCCCTCCACATCCAAGAATCCTGCATCCCTCGGTCCGTCCAACCACAGATGAAAAATACTGAAATATTTGGAAAAAAATTGTGCCTATACTAGAAACATGCAGATTGTCTTCTTATCTTTATTCCCTAAAGAATACAATAAAACATTTATTTTTATGGCATGTACATTGTATAAAAGTAATCTAGATTTTAAGTATGCAAGTGTGTATGCATACGTTATATAAAAATACTATGCCATTTAGTTTAAGCATCTTAAGAATTCCTGGATTTGTGTATTCATTAGGGGTCCAATCACCTCAAAATGCTAAAGGATTATTGTATATCTTTATGGGTAGGATGGGAAAATGAATGGTTACTTTAATAAAAGTTAGGAAGGTTAAAAAAATCTTTTTTTTTTTTTTTGAGAATTTATAATAGAAATATACCATGGTAGCAATTCAAAAGACAACAGAGTAATTTAAGTTTCAGTAAGTATGATATAAAAATTACTTCTAAACTCTTCTTAAAGCCAGTACCAAATTGTTACATGTCATAGAATATATGACATTAAAATTTTTCTTAAACTGTGTCAGGGCATGATGGAAAACAAGAGAAGCCAGAGAATAAAAGAAAGATCATATTTGAGTTTTTAAACTCTTTCCTTCTCCTTTATATTGAAAACACCTCTCTCCCTGCTCATCATGGATAACTGGGATTGTCCTCAATTCAATATACAAGTATATACTGTGTAAATATGGGCCTTTGCAAATATTTATAAAATTTATTGCCATTATTTTCTCATTCCCAACTGCATATTGCATTTATATAGTACTTACCATTTTTACTCAAAGCTCTTTCCAAACCCCTAATTTATTCATTCATTCCTCAAGTACTTATTGGAAACCCATATTTCAGTCACATACTAGTAGACCAAGGTGTAACATTAAAGAAGCCTGATCTTTTGTTCTCATATAGATTATGCTCTTGGGATAGAGAAGGACTCTACAAAATGATGAGAGAATACAACATAAGATTTAATGAATGCATGTTGTGACCACAGGAGTAGTTCATAGGCTGGAGCAGGTGACACAGAGTGACCAGGATATTTCCTTATATATGGCCGTCAGAGAAATGACACTTGACTCATATTTCCTATTTAATATTACTAGTTTTTGCTTTTCTATGATCAAAGAAACAGATGTATATTTTTTCTTTGTTTTTGTATATTTTCTGAAAGGACCATATTACCTCTGGCCTCTGAGGAGATAGCTTCACTGACTTCAGAGCTGATACTCTATGAGGTGTGATCAAAAGATATGATGAATGTTTAAATAAAATGTATTATAATAAAAGACACATTGCCATTAATCCCCCTCAACATACCTCTCCTACTTTCAAACACACATCCCATAGTTTTTGCCACTTCTGGACGTCCACTTGTGTGAGTATCTTTAGTGGTGCTGTCATGGCTTTGATGTTCTGAGTCGATTCAACATGTTTACCTTTTATGGTCATTTTGAGTTTAGGGAAGAGCCAGAAGTTGCATAGTGCCATATCTAGTGAATGAGGTAGATGAGGGCATGCTGTAATATCTTTACTTAACAGAAATTGCCATACCAGAATCGATGTGTGACATGGAGTGTTGTCATGGTGTTGTCATGATGGAGGATGAACCTGAAGACACTCATGAAAGAGGACTTCCAGAACTGCTTTAGAAAGTTAGAGGAATGATGGGATAAGTCTGCTTGAAGCCTAGGGAACTGATTTAAAAGTGATTAATGGCATTGTATCATTTGCTGTAATACTTTTTTTTTTTTTAAACAAACATTTGCTATGCTTTTTGGTCACACTATAAATGAGCTTTCATAGACACTTAAAAGTTGCTATTTTGAACTACATTGTTATATCTTTGGTAAAATCATTAGTAAACCACTCTGCCAAGTGGATTATTATTTTGTATATAAGAAGGCATCCATGAAAACATTTGAGACAGCGAATTTACACAATTACTTCTATCAAATAGCTTATTTTCTGATCAGTTGCTTCAAATTTTGCATTGGTGAACAGTAGGATAACAAAATCTCATCATCACTTAATGTTTTCCAGCAACTTAGCGTCAACACTGAATGACACCCACTACCCAATTTATCTCCTGTCACATCCCAGTTTCTGAAGCAAACTTAATCTCACTTATGATCTAAAAACATCACTTTAAAACATATACTGGACCAAGCTCCATGGAACACACTTGTATTCCCAGCGACTCATGAGGCTGGGGCAGAAGGATTGTGAGTTCAATGCCAGAGGCAGCCTGTGCAACTTTAGTCAGACACTATCTCAAAATAAAAAATAAAAAAGGGACTGGTGGTGCAGCTCAGTGGTAGAGCACTTGCCTAGTGTGTATGAGACCCTGGGTTCAAACCTTTTGTAGTGAAAAAAAGAAAAAGAAAAAGAAATATATATGGGACTGGGATTTAGCTCAGTGGATAGAGTGCTGCGCTGCAGTCTCTGAGGTCCCGAGTTGAATTTCCAGCACCGCAAAAATGGGAGAAGGGCCTGGCAATCCACTCCCAAGGCAATCCCGAAACAGCCAGCCATTGAAAACCCTATGAGGGTTGTTATGAGTTGGATACCAACTCGATGGCACCTAACAACAACAACAACAACTATATATATATGTACTTTATTGACTTCAAGATATCATTGACTACAGGCTGCAAGATTATTTATAAGACAAAGCTTCCAAATAAGCTATTATTTAATACTTATTATTATATAGACTTGTATTTTGTACTTTTATCCTGAAAAAGCTCCTTTATAAATCATAGGCATGCATATGTTAGGTGCTGTCAAGTCATATCTAACTCATTGAGACCCTCATAGAGTTTCAGTGGCTGATTGTTTCAGGATTGCCTTGGGAGTGGGTTGCCACATCCTTCTCCCATTTTTTGTAGGGCTGAGAATCTAACCAAGGACCTCAGAGACTGCAGAGCAGCACTCTACTAATTGCTAAATCCCAGCCCATGCATACATATAGGAAAGCATAAACAAATTGATTGTTTTCCTATAAATTTTATACAATTAGTTTGTAAGTTTTGGAGTAAGTTTTGTAATTCAGTGATATAATCCTCAAGAACACTGAAAATCTAACATTTTATAAAATCTTGTACAAAGTAATCCTTTAGTAATACGCTCTTAGGGTAACTTGCAATTGTGACTCTCTAACTTACTTTTAAATACTAGGGCAGGAATTTTGCTAAACAATGTGTGATTCAATTTCTTTACTTGTGGTTTCTGAGAGGTTAATACTCCAGTATTTTGTCTGTACTTTCTGATAAGTTTTGATTTGGTATTTTGATGGTTTCCCATGCTTAATTAATGGCAAGCACGTTATAATTGCTCCCTGGGTGATTGCTGCTATAAAACATTGATTTCAATATACTTTGAATTTGTGTGTGTTGGGATGGCATAATAGGCAAGTGCTCTACCACTGAGTTACATGTTCAGCACTCAAAGTTGTTAAAATGAGAAACAAGTGTCTTCTGACTGCCCAAACAGAGAAAGATAGTGAACATATTAAAATAGTAACAGTTCAACAGAAGATGGGTTTGACTTTTATCACTTGTAATCGTGTTAAAACCAAAGTCCAAAATGTTACATTAATGTATTAGTATTCATGAAATTTATTCAATTATTTTTGTGCTTCAATCCTCAGGGAGGATATATGTGGAAAGGAAACACCATACCCACAATCCAAGTTTAGACACACTATCCCTTTTGCTACTCGCTTCTTCCTGCTTAGTAAGTCTTGTTGTTGTTAGGTGCCATGGAGTGGTGTCCGACTCATAGCAACCCTTATAGGGTTTTCGATGGTTGACTGTTCTGAGATTGCCTCGGGAGTGGATTGCTATATCCTTCTCCATTTTTACTGTGCTGGGAATCAAATTCAGGACCTCAGAAACTGCAGAACAGGGCCCTAGTAACTGAGCTAAAGCCCAGCCCCTTAGTAAGTCTTACCAAATAAAATACTCTTGGAAGTTGGAGCTGATGAGTCTTGTAAATGGGGGAATAATTCCTACTTATGGATTGTTTAAAGATCATTTCAACATGTCTCTGAAAATTCTACCAGCTGAAGAATAAGAATTGAAAGTATTTATTATATTTGCAGGTCCTAGAGATAGGAGGCACTGCCAAGGTGGAAAGGAGAGAAAGAGGAGAGAGGTGAGTGGAGAGAGAAGTGAGGAGAGAGAGAGAGAGAGAGATCCTTGGATGAATGTTTTTATTGGAAGTGAGGGTGGGGCACATGAATAACACTAGAAAATTTCATTGGAATGTCATTAGGTCACAGTCACAGTGGTTTAGCTGTTTATAGAGTGCTTCTCTGTGCTCTCTGAGGCCCAGGGTTTAATCCCCAGCACTGCAAAATTGCAAAAACAGGAGAAGGACCTGGCAATCCACTCTGGAAGCAATCTTGAAACAATCAGCCATTGAAAATCCTATGAACAGCAGAGATCCACTGACATAGTGCCAGGTGTGGCACAGTGTCAGGGAGTGTTTTATTATATTGTACATAGGGTTGCTATGAGTCCCGACTGGAGGGTCCCTAATAACAACAGGTCACAGTCCAGGAAGGGCAAGAAGAGGAACTTGTAGCAGGGAGCCTTATCACATGGATGCACTTGGGCAGCTGGGAGGGGTGTCAAGAGTTTGTGGGGATATCAAGGATTCAGGAAAATATGAGTTTAAAAATTTTATGACACATCATCTGCATGATCCTCTTTCTTTTCTGAGCTAACTGGAAGATTGGATTAGTTGTATCATGTCTCAGTTGCATGTTTCTTCTACTATAGTCTTGAAGTATGAAAGCAGGTAGAAGCTGAAACATAGACATGTCATGTGGCAGATTGTCAGGCTGCCAAGAGATGGCACAAAATTATTTTGTCTTCCTCCTACATTCTAAATTCATGATTATACCTGTGCATTCATAAGGGTGCTGTCTTACAGAGAGACGCTAACATGCACACTCAAAAACAATTAACAAGAATTTCTATTTCTAAGTTAAAATGAAAAATATAGAAGTCATGTATTAGAAAATATCTAACTCAGCTTCAACAGGTTCAACTTAATGCTTTATCTACCACACAAACCTGTTTCTTCTACAGTGTTACCATCTTAGTTATTTGTCATTGGTTCTTTACAGTTTAATCTGGAAATCTT
>VMDO01014588.1:0-54028 GCA_007922755.1 Pedetes capensis | reverse complement strand
CACACACAGAGTTATATATGTAAACTTCATGGAGAGGGAGGCCCATGCAATGCTTATTAGACAGCTTGTTGAAAACAGTGTTGATGCTTTTATCCAGGTCTTCTCTTTATACATACAATTCTTTCTTTCTTTTGTAAAGTCTTTATTCATGTTTATTTAAAAGGAAATTGTTTTGTCATTTATTTAGTAACCCATATGTATTTTTTCTTCTTCTACTACTACTACTACTACCACTACTGCTACTACTACTACTACTTCTTCTTCTTCTTCTTCTTCTTCTTCTTCTTATTATTATTATTATTATTATTATTATTATCATTATTATTTTGGCAGTGCTAGAGAGCAAATCCAGGATTGTGTACATGCTGGGCAAGTGCTCTTGTATTGAGCTACGTTCTCAGCCTTCTCTTGTTTAATTCACAAGTAGATTTTACCATTTATCAACTTAGTTTTCTTCACTTGTGGAGAACTACATTATTTCATTAAAAACTTTAAATGAATGATCTTTAAATTTTATATAAAATTTTGACTTTTTCTTTTTTGAAAAAAAAGTTCTTTCATTTAAAATATATATTGGTTTTCAGATTTTGTGTTAGAAAGAGTTAAAATATAATGTGGTTTTGAATGCATTATCCAGAGTCTGCTAACATTGTAGACATATATTTTGATAGTTTCAACAGCTTTTTTTTTCTCCCTTTATTGGTAAATGATTGTGGGATGCAGAGTAATACAGCATTGGCTTTTTCCAATATGCAACTATTACATCACTTTTGGTTATACTTTTATCAACTTCCAAGAAGGTTTATGGAACCTTCTGACTAATATATGGTAAAACTCAAATGCGTATTTGTGTTATATCATCCTATTTTTCCAATGTGCTCACAAACTTTCATTGTTTACATTGGGGTTATCCTCTCCCCCTTTATCCCTCTATATTGGTTCTCCTCCCCATCCTACCTTCCATAATCTTTGCTTCCCTTAGCTAGTTTCCTCTCTTCTATTTTTTATATTGTGCATTCTTTGCTAAGTTTAACTGTGCTTTCTTTATATATTAACTAAGTATAGGATCTTTTTTTCTTCCTTTAAGTAAGATTCAGTTCCCACATATGAGTGAGAACATATGGTCGGTCGGTCGGTCTGTCTGTCTTTCTTTCTTTCTTTCTTTCTTTCTTTCTTTCTTTCTTTCTTTTGACCTTATGTTCCTTGGCTCAAAATGATATTCTCTGGCTCCAACCATTTTGCTATAAATGAGATTATTTCACTTTTTATTGCTGAGTAGTATTCCATTGTGTATATGTACCATAATATTTTTTATCCATTCTTCTGTTGATGGACACTTTGGTTGATTCCACTTGCTATTGTGACACTTGCTATTGTGAAAAATACTCCATTGAGTATGCAGATGCAGGTATCTCTGTGGTATGATTACTTATCCCCCTTGGATATATTCCCAGTAGTGATGTAGCTGGGTCCTATGGTAGTTCTATTTTTAGTTTTCTGAGGTTTCTCTGTGTTGATTTTTCAAAATGGTTGAACCAATTTACAGTCCCACCAACAGTGTAAGAGGGTTCCTTTTTCTCTACAAACTCACCAAACTTTGTTATAATTTGTTTTGTTGATCTTGGTCATTTTTAATGGAGTTAGATGGAATCTCAGAATTTTGATTCACATTTCCCTAACAGCCAGGGATATTGAGCATTTTTTCATGTGCCTCATAGCCTTATGAACTTCTTCATTTGAGAACTATCTGTTCAATTCTTTTGCCTATTGGATTATTTGTTATCTTGGGATTTGCTTTCTTGAGTTCTTTGTAAATTCTAGAAATTAGTCCTCTGTCAGATATATACGATGCCAAGATTTTCTCACATTCATTGGACTCCTCCTTAACTGTTGATTGTTTCCTTTGTTGTACAGAAGCTTTTTAATTTCATGTTATCCCATTTATCTATGCTTGGTGCTATTTCCTGAGTAATTGGAGTCTTATTAAGGAAATACTTTCCTATGCTTATGTGTTGGAGTGTTTCCTATCTTTTCTTCCAGTAGTTTCAAGGTCTGGTTTTATGTTGAGGTCTTTTATTCATTTCGAGTTGACTCTCGTGCAAATTGAGAGTTGTGGGTCTGTATTCATTTTCTTCAGGTAGAAATCCAGCACCATTTGTTGAAGAGGCTATCTTTTCTCCAATATGTGGAGAAACTTCAAAACTCCTTTGAGTTTTGACAGTTTTGTTTTTTTCCACAGATTTTGGTATCTATAGCTGGTACATACAAGTGATACTTTGCTTGCTATTTTATTTGAAAACCAATACAGAGGAATAACTTTTCTAGTTTGTCCAGTTAACCACCAAATAAATATTGCTAACCACAAACATACCCTTGGGGGTCAGCTGTCCTCCTGTTGAAACAGTGCGGAGAATTAACTATGATGACAGATCCTATCTCTCATTGGCACTTTTAAAGCTGACATCCTGTTACATGTATACAAAAGATGGTAATTTTAAAGGAAATTTTTGGGGCAGTGATATGAATAGTCTTTAATAGGAGCTGGCATAGTGTTGCCTGTTGTCAAAGATGACCCATGGGTAAGATTTTATTAGTGCATTTTCTCTTAAACTGAAAGTGACAGGACATGCTTAAGGCTTTTTTGTTGCTGTTTGCTATAAATGAAAATTCCACTGCAAAATTCTCATGCCGAAGAGTATTGATCTTTGTGTTCCCATAGCCACGGGAAGAACAGAAAGGGATGTTGAAACAGAGTTTACTTTGTCATGATTTTAGCATTGCTTCCAGATCATTTTGAGCAATGATAACGTCCGCAGCTTGTTGAAGCCAATCTTTATTGGCAAAGAAGTTTTTGTACAGATAAAATGAAGAGCAGATGTTTTTGCTCAATGACTCTATGAAATTGAAGTATAAAACATGTGAAGTACATGTTGAGGTTCTTACTTGGTTCACAGTGAAAGCCACACTTTGTAGTCTAATTATGGTATAGATTGTTGTATTTATGATCTTCCTTTTCTACCTATCTAAATCAAAGGCCCTCTTACATCTCTAACCAACTGACCCACAGTAACTTTCTGTAAAATTCTCTGCTACAAGTGACACCAAATTTCTGTTGCAAGTTGTTTGTTGTATTGTTATATCAACCATCTTTCCTGTGAAACTATAATTATGTGTTGAGTTCTTTAATTCAAAAAGCACATTTTTTGTTTGCCTTTGTTAATGGTTTCATTTTTAAATTTTACTGTCAACTGTTAGCCATTTTCAACATGTTCTACATATGAAAAGTGTTCAGGTTACATAGCTTGTAATTCCTCATGAATAACAGTGACCTCTAGCTACAAATTGGGATGAATATCAGTCCATTTCCCTAAACTTACTCAAAATAGGGACTTAATTTTACTCTGAATTAGTGTTTCGGACCAGTTAATAATAATTTTGCTAGTGGGTGGCAAAAGGACATAGACTATCTAGCTTTAGCAGACCTTCAGCACTTAATACAACACGGTATTGATTTTTAACTAGCTTTCCTAGCATAGCTGTCAGACTCGTGAATTTATTTAAAGATTTTTTTTTAAATGGTACCTTGAAGATCTCTTTTTTTAAATTTTTATTGTGAACTAGACATCTTTACTTTTATCCTCATCTGGACAGGAAGTTTGTAGTTACTTCAGAGAATGTAATTTAAATGTCTCCATTTTCTAAAGTCTGAAATATAATGAACATTTTACAACACATGGATAACCCACATACTAATTTTCCCCAAATATCTTTACATAGTTACAAAAGCACATACTATTATTGGATACCAAATGTCTTATATTTGGAGGAGACTTCAAGTGTCTCATTTAAATTTTTTACTTTGCTACCCTTGAAGAGGATAAAAGAAACATTTAGAATCTCCTCTCATTCACAGTACCTACTTATAATTCAGGTGATTCAGTGTTCAGGATGTCTGGTACATATCTAAATTCTAAATGAGCAAAAGAATACTAAATGTTCTTATTTCAGATAGTGTACGATGGTACAACCAGAAACTGTATACTGATTTGAATTGCTTATATGGTTAATTTAGGAACACTTTCTCAAAATTGAAAAATATTAAAAATTATGATAGTATCTGTTTATATGAAAGTAATAAGAAAATAATAGCTTTGAAATTTAATGTTAATATTGATTAGGACATAATATTATATCTGAAACTATTCTGTCTACTTCTGTACACTCTTAGCCCAAACACTTGTGCCTATTAATTTTTCCTCCTGTGAATTTCCTTATAGCTACCCTACAATGGTAGAATGCAACACTTGTCTTTGCCTGATTATTTCTATTTATGTTCTTTAAGATCATTTTAAAAATAAAAATTTGATGAGAGCCCTTTCCCAAAGGAAATCTTAGTAATTTTCCATGGGTGATTCCTGTGTATAGCTCAGCAGATGTTTGGCAGCTGAGGTTCTGGTCACTGCTGTTTGAAGGAAATCCTTGAGCAGTTTGCTTTTACTGGACATTGTTCTTAAGAAATTCTAAAGATTCAAGAAGGAAAAAGAAACATTTGTGTGCCAAATAATTATTTCTCTGGACTTGAGGGAATTTGATTTCAAATTACTGATATTAGGTCTGTAGTCTCTTTCTGAGCCTTTCAATTCTCTTCTCTTTGAGTTTGTGATAAATGTAATTTGTACCCACTTCTACCTAGGGGCTTATACCTGCTTCATGAACTAACAGTGTCTTTGTTGCTTATATTCTGCTTCCTATTCACTATTTTTCTTTCCTTTATCCCAAGCCCAAAAGAAAGTAGCAAAGTCAATTGGCACAAAGATTGTTTTAGTCTCTCTGGGTTCCTTTGCAACTTCATTGGAAAATCAGCCAGTAGCCTTCATTGAGTACTTAAAGCGATAATAGGCACTGAAAAGCACCAAAGAAACAGCTAAAACAATCACATCCCTTGAGCAATAAATAATTTAATTCATTCCATATAAAAATGTGGAATTACTATCTTGGCACCAAATTTTGCATTAGATTTTGGTGATATCTTTAACTGTATGATAATAATAAAAAATTTTCTAACAAAAAATACCCAACCAAAGCAGCTTTTTTTTTTCCCCCATGGCAATTGAGGGCTGAACCCAGGACCTCACGTGAACTTTGCAGGCACTGTATCAATGGGCTTTACCCCATGCTCTATTTTATTTTATTTTATTTTATTTTTTATTTTTTGTTATTTTTTTGGTACTAGGGGTTGAACCCAGGGCCTTGCACTTCCATGTTCTGCAAGTGCTGGACCACTGAGCTGCACCCCCAGCCCATTTTTTAAGTTTTTGAGACGGGGTCTCACTAAGTTACACAGACTGCATCTGGTTTTGAACTTGTGATCCTCCTGCCTCCACCTCCCGAACTGCTGGGATTATAGGTGTGCGCCTCCGTGCCCGGCTTTTCAATTTTATTTTTTAAGTCAGGGTCTTGCTAAGTTGTGCAGGCTGCCTCTGGCCTCTAACTCATGATCTTTGTGGCTCTTCCTCCCAAGTCACTGGGATTACAGATGTGTGCCACTGCATCCAGCTCCCCAAACAGCTACTTTATTAAAACTTCATCCTAAGGACTAATGTGGTAAACAATGCTACACTGTGAGAGTGTTACAGAATGTTAATTGAGCAGAAGCTCTGTAGCTGACTGATTGAAATCAATTGGTGATAGCAGAGAGGTGTTCATAGTGTTTGATGGGATAATGGGTAAAGATGGTGATTTAAGTGTTGTGGTGTGACATTACTTCATTAGTTATATTTCTTGAGTCTGTCCCACTTTCCTTCCCCACTTTGTCTTCAAGAAAGTCAATAATAGCAGTGTTCCCTACCAGGGTATTATCCATGTGCAGGTTTTTGTGCTTAGTTTTGCAGTTAGCATGAATTATTTGCCAGTTAAAGGTTTATATCTTTTAAAAAGTAAGCTAATATACATTCTGCTTACTAGTAAAATATAATCAGGAATCCAACTATTTTAAAGACCACGGAAAAGGAAACACACAGAAAATGGAACACTCATAAACTGTTAGAAATCTTACAAAGAAGATAGAGAATAATATGTACTTTATATTATGAATAAAACCACCAAAATCAGCTGTTCAGAGTTATCATTGTACCATAGAAACCACATTCATTTCCATCTGGGTTAATATAAATGTTTTTTGCCATTTGTGGGAAATATTTAGGTTATTATCAGCTAAAAACAAATATTAGGGTCACCAAAAGAGGTACAGATAAACACTGATATCTTGTTGGACCTCAACATGGATTTTGCTTATGTCATAATTATTCGTTTTTAGAAAAAGGAAGTTTTACCCTTTCAGTATTAAACCTGAGGATTTGGGGACTGAGATGGCCAAAGATGAGGCAGTTGTCCTTACCATTAATCTGCAACATTGTGTTTGTATGCAGCTTTGTCTTAGGTCTGATGTTTATATTTAGAGAAATTATGTGGTATAGACATGTTCTCTTTTATGGTATATAGGAACAAGATTATTTTTAAACTGTAGGGTATAATTTGCAAGATGACATTTTTTTCTCACTAATTTCTGCTTTCTGAGCCTTAAACGAAGGAAACATTTTGTTGTTTCTGTGCTGTGTTGCATGATTTTGAACTAGATTTAGCTGTGATAGTACAGAATCTATAATAATATTAAAAGATTAAAAATAACCAGTTAGGTTTATTGTTACAAAGAAATTTTATCCACATGCTTATTTATATCTTCCTAATTGACACTGGGGCCTGGGATTTAGCGTAGTTGATAGAGCACCACTCTGCAGTCTCTGAAGTCCTGGGTTTGATTCTTAGCACCTCAAGACTGGGAGAAGGCAATCCATTCCCAAGGCAATCTCAAAACAGTCTGCCATTGAAAACCCTGTGACTGTCGCTATGAGTCAGACATGGTTGTACAGCACCTAACAACAATTGGCATCGGCATTTTCTTTCATCTTCATATACAAATGGAGGACTCTATTGCTACTCTCATGTTACAATGCCACCTCCTCCAGTGATTTTCCTTCATTTAAAGAGAAAAAAAAATACAAAAATGAAACAAAATAGTCCTTTGCTGTCCAAACAGCCTTAAATGAGATACCTGCTGACTGTTGTTGTTAGGAGCCGTCGAGTCCGTATCTGACTCATAGCGACCCTCATAGGTTTTTCAATGGCTGACTGTTTTGGGATTAGCCTTGGGAGTGGATTGTCAGCCCCTTCTCCCATTTTTGCGGTGCTGGGAATTGAACTTGGGACCACAGAGACTGCAGCGCAGCGCTCTACCAACTGAGCTAAATCCCAGCACCTGCTGTCTACCACTCACAAATTTCATTCCTAACCCTCACCTTCTTTAATCCACGGCAGGCATACAATTCTTCTAAGATTACTCCTGCCACCAAGTGCTATGCAAATGGCAATTATTTTCTAATACAGAAGAGAATTCATCAATTTTGTTTTACATAGTTTTTTTTTTTCTCAAAAGTTATTTAGCTCTAAGTTTAAGAAAGATCTTTATGTATTGCCTATTAGTAAATATGTGCTGATCAAGACTGCTTGATCTCAAATATTTCTGCATTTTTGGAACATAGAACTGTGTATGCTAATTGCTTGCTTCTGTCATCTGCATATTATTGCATATGCTCTTGGTGCCTAGCCCTTTTCACTTCACATCTGCCACTTTGTCCATTTCCCATCTTCTCTGTACCATTCTTCTATAAAAAGCCTCTTTACTGGACTCGCTCTACCAGCACTTACCCACTTTAACTCAGTCTGCACAAACCAACCACAGTGACCATATAACACAGAAAGTCAGAATATGCTCAGCTGTGTCACTGTAGTCACCAGATCCCTGCTTGTGCTCACTTCCATCCCTCATGAGATGTTCCTTTGGTCATGAACATCAAACAGCATTAGCTTTCTTTTGCTTACTTAAGAGCAACTACTGGGTGTCTGTATTTACTTCTGTATTTACAACTGTTCCCCATCTCTCACATTTCTACCTCATCTCTGTCTCTTGTCAGAGCAACATCCCCTGCAGCATGGGAAAATTATTTTCCATGAAACCGGTCCCTAATGCTGGAAAGGTTGATGACTAATGATTTAGAGCACCATGTCTCTGCTTCCTTAGGGCCTTGGCGTTTTCTGCCTCCTGTGCTCCTTCACTAATCTTCACAACAAACCTGCATTCCTAACATCTGCCTTCTCCACTAAATGAAGTTAAGGGCAATTCCCTTTTGCTTATTCATGGTTGTCCATCAGTAGCCAGCACTATGACCAAAGTCCTGTAGATATAATCAAGTATTTGTAGTCAAAGAAACAAAAGCAGTGAGGTTATGAACTGCTCCATGAATGGCATGAATTTAATGTGTAGAACAGAGGAAGACAGCCTCATTGCTGCCTTTGATGGTTAGTGAATACACTGAGGAGGAGATGAAGTTTCATGTGACCTTTGATGGTTGGAAAGGGTTTGGGTAGCTCAAGTGAGTAAAGGATGTTCCAGGCAGAGAGAGTGGCACTGGATAACACATATTGTGAACAAGTATTAAGTATTGGCTGTAACACAGTCCTTTTCAGAGAAGAAATCTGAAAGGAGTCTGAAATTGTACTTTGATTCTTTACTATGGAAGAATTTAAATTCTAGGCTAAGACATATAACAGTATTATGTCAATCAATTTATTAAGTTTTGAGAGTTTGGTGGTTGCTTTCTTGTGTGTTCATACATATCTGTCTGAAATCATGGGACATGATTTGGAGAAGGTGCATTCTCAGGGACTAATTTTGGGGAACTCTGACAATCATAAAAGCTTGAGGTGGTAAGGAGTCCTTGAGATAGGTAGTTGTAGAAAGAACAGGTCAATGGGTGAAGGATTATGGCAGAAATATTGTTAAAAGCATTGTGGAATGTCAGAATGGGGAGGAGTCAAAGGAGACTTAGGTTTTTAGCCTCGGATTCTAGGTGAAATATGGTATTATGGACATTAATTTGGGGAACTTACAGAAGAACTTATTCGAGATGACACATGACAATTTCAAAGGTAAACTTTTCAGTTGGGTGCAATGGATATTTCCAGGGGTAAAGTCTTTAGGCATGAGGGTAATGCTCAGAGTAATCACAGTGTATTAAGTATGTATTCATACATGAATTGAACAATAGGTGCTTGGTGCATAGAAATTCTTTGTATTTTGTCAGCTTCCATTTCCTAGCTTTAACCAATACTATTGGCACTTCTCATGTCTTTCAGCTTAGGATAAAAAACACATGTATTTAATTAAATGGGAAATTTCTTTAAAAACAGGAACCCTGACACAGTTAAATTGAATGTCTTTTTTTCTTTATTACTGACATTATCTACATATAAAAACACATGTGTAAGATACATAATGTTTTATGTATGCTTTCCTCACTGTTTCATGCGGGTTTCTGGCTGGATTTAAAGCCCTCTATTAAATGAAAGGGCTGGGATTTAGCTCAGTTGGTAGAGCACTGCGCTGCAGTCTCTGAGGTCCCAAGTTCAATTCCCAGCTCTGAAAAAATGGGAGAAGGACCTGGCAATCCACTCCCTAGGCAATCCCGAAACAGTCAGCCATTGGAAACCCTATGAGGGTTGCTTTGAGTCGGATACTGACTGGAAGGCACCTAACAACAACAATTAAATGAAAATCTTTTTCCTGATTTTTAAAAAATATTTTTCCTTCATATGAATGAGACAAATTGTCTAAAGACTTCATTTTCTCTGCTTTTCAGAATTTTATTGCTCTTGATAACACTGCTCCTGTGCCTTTTTCTTACAGCAATTTTTTGAGGTTTGGGAGGAGGGAAATTTTCTTCCTGAGATTTTTGGCCAAGAGCATTTCTCAAGTCTCAAAGATTGTCATCCACTGCAGCAAATAGTTTGAAAATATGTACTTAGGTAGATAAAGAGTTCCCACCTGTCATAATTTTCCTATGTTAAAACTCTCGGATAGTTTGACATTTCCATGTTTTGTGCTGGATTGCTAAAAAGTAGTTACCATGACTAGACTGGTTGATGCATGGTAATGATAAAAAGCAGGGTGTTTGGAATTCAATATGGTTGGTAGAAATGCAAGATGTCAGAGGAGCCATATATTAAAGAGAATTTGAATTGGAAACTAAATCCCAACCTGTCACTTGGAACATTTTGAT
Source organism: Pedetes capensis (assembly GCA_007922755.1). NCBI lineage: Eukaryota > Metazoa > Chordata > Mammalia > Rodentia > Pedetidae > Pedetes > Pedetes capensis. The sequence continues at coordinate 43,853 of VMDO01014588.1, read as the reverse complement.
CATTTTGATTTATTAAACTTTTATAACAACTTCAGATGGGGCCGAATTAAAACCTTTAGTGTTGCATAGTTTATGGTACACCAACCACAGTGTTACTGGGATCATTTTTGAAAGTTCTCATAGTAATCAGTGAAGAGGAAAAAAAAGAAAGGGTGAAGGGATGATATTAAAAGACAGTTTATACTTATATTCTTGCACCTCACTTTAAATCCTTCTCTTTTGTTGGCATTGTATTGCTGATAAAAATATTTTGCAATTTTAACATATAAAGCATCTTAAAATTTTTCATTTTATCAAGCATATTTGAAACTCTGAGTAATAAATTTCTGATTAAGATGTTACATTTCAATATATGTCATATGCTATCTTTTCCTTTTGATATATGTACTTGTATAGTCAGAGGCATCTGGGCCTGACTGTGTCTTTGTGTTTCTGAGTTTTGTGGATGAAGATTCAAATACAAATATTAAAGCAATTCTGAAAGACTAACATGGAAAAATGCATTTCCCTACAACTATGGGAATTCTGTGCATCACATCATTTGAAAAACATCTTCTGGCATCAGCAACTATGGATACTCTTATTTGAACCATGGCTCCATGATAAATAGAAATCAATTACTATTAGAAAGGTACTTGTTGGTTAAAGGCATTACAAGTTCACACTTGGTTGTGCAGCCATGAGAGAATACTTTGCTGTGAATCAGAATGATGCAAAAGATTGATTAGACAGAGTTCAAGGAGCAGGAATGTGGGGGTCCAGGTTTATCATTCCAAGCTGTCTCAGTAGTAGTGATGGATGGGTTGGTGGCAAGAAGTAATAATACCAGATGATGAAAGATACATCTCAGCAACTTGAGCCACAGCGTACCACCTACCTGTTGGATTTCTGGAGCATAATGATTCATGATTTGCAACCAAATGGTTTGCTGCATTTAACAACTTAGATTTTTTGGCAGCTTCGAAGGAAGCAAGTAGCATGTCAAACACTCCTGCACACTGTAAATTTAATTACCTCATATTTATGCATAGTAGTTGTTGACAGGAACTAGTAAGCTATGCTAATATGGTAGGTAATTTGTTACCTTCAGAAATCACTTTCTATGTGTCTTCTGATCATTATCATGGAACATGATAAATGATCTTGCCTATGAGGTATAAATGAAAATGAAATGGATAATTGGATTCTATGACTAAATTGTGGCTGGAATAGTTGCAGCAATTATAATTGAATTTATCTAATACAAATGCATTTTGCAATATTTTAGTGGCTTTTCCCCTTCTTGAACCTATGATGTTATGTGAAACTACTTTTATGATGACCACAAAAATGTATCATAATTTTTAATGAATAATCTCCAACATTTTGTTTTTCTCTTACCTTAACCATATATATATACACACACACATACATACACATACATATACACATACACATACACATATATACATATATACATATACATACATATATACATATATACATATACATATATACATATACATATACATATGTATACATATGTATACATGTACATGTACATGTACATGTACATATACATATACATATATATATACACATATACAAATATATATGTATATATGTGTGTATGTGCATATATATACACTTATTTACAATGGGTTTAAGAAATTAATGTTGATATTCTTATTTTTATACTGATAATAAAATATTTTCTTGTAGCCAATGCCTTGATCAAATGTTTTAGGAATAGATAAGATACTCTGAGATTGTTTTGGTAAAATACCTTCATCACTTTCAGTACATATCTTTCTACGAGGTTATGGGTGTGAGTGTGCCCTGTTGCTAAAAGTGTGTGTTTGTTTTGATTCTTAGAAAGGAATATTTCTGAAGTGCCAAAATAAAATTGAATTTATTTTAAATATCATGAGATTTTTATCTTCCTCATTTCCCTTATCTCTTACTCTGTTTACTGACAATTCCTCAATATTCCTCTTTAGCCACAGAAGACCTGGATTCATGTGACTCTGAGAGACTGAGTCCAGATTGCTACCTAAGTCCTGCTCTAGAACCCTTTCCACTTTCATCAAGGCTATACTAGACTACATAGGAACTAACTAAACTTGTATAGATACACTAAGAAAAATGCTGCTTGAAGCAAGATTTAAATAAATGTGAGTAAGAAATAGATTAAGGAGGTTTCCTTTAAATTTCAAGGATACTAAGTATGATATTCTGATTATTATCTTGCCACTTTAAAAGCACTGCATTTATTTCTAATTGTTTGCTTTTTGTTTTTAATTGTATCTTGTCCTGATAAGTAGCACTGTAGCTAAAACCTACCATTTTAAAGCCCTTATTCTCAATAAAGGAATGGGAGATACATGGTCCTTTCTAAATCAAATATAGTGTATTTTAGAAATAATTTATGACTATAATACATGCTTTTCTTAGATTCTGACAGTTGTATCCTTGGTTAAAATAGCCCAGTCTTGATCATTGACCTCTTCCCTACATAACTGACATGTATTTTTACTAAAAGGAAAATATTTACAATAAGGAAATTTATTTATCCTTTTAATATGATTGCATTTATATGTTAAAAATAAAATAACTTGCCATGGCATAGTGGGGCATGCCTGTAATCCCAGCCCTGAAGAAGCAGAGGCAGGAGAATTGCTGCAAGTTTGGAGCCAGTGTGGTCTACATACCAAGGTGTAGGCCAACCTGGACTACACAGGGAAACCTTGTCTCAGAAAACCTAAGTAAATAAATTAAATTAAATTAAATTAAATAACTTTTGAAAGAAGATTAAAATACTCAGGCACAAATTAGTCATTATGCCTTATAGTAATGGCATATCCAGTATACTTCTATGATTAATATCCACACTTATTCTTAACACTTAGCCAATGTCAGACTCTTAATTTAAAACTGAAATTCAGATATAGGAATATAAATTTTTCTGATTTTTTTTTTCGGTACTGGGGGTTGAACTCAGGGCCCCACCCTTGCATACTCTGCAAGTGCTGGACCACTGAGCTGCACCCTCAGCCCATCTTTTTTTTTTTTTTTTTTTACTTTTTGAGACAGGGTCTCGCTAAATTACAGACTGCCTCTGGTCTCGAATGCGATCCTCCTGCCTCTGCCTCTGCCTCCCCAGCCGCTAGGATTACAGGCGTTCGCCACTGCGCCTGACTAGGAATATACATTTTAAAATAGAAGTATAAAGCCTTGTAGTAGGAAATTGTATCCTTCAATTATAATATAGAAACCTCTTAGTCTTCATCTTATATTAGAGTGTCATTTTACAAAAATGCATGCCAAAGAAACATGGTACCTCCTTTTCCTCTTTATGCTCTTTAAAACAATAGGCTTCCTTTCTCAGTTATTTATTCATCTAATGTCCATGGATTGAGGTACAGTAGATGATTCTTCAGTGGTCATGAAAATATTAGCATATTTTCCTTGTTATCATATTTATTTCCTTAGCAAAATTTTAGTTGATCTGGTGAAAGTTAGAAAATGATGTTTAATTTGAAGTTCATAGTCAAGGATATATGAATAGTCTGGGTTAGTACCCATATCAAACCCTTATTTTTATAGAGCATGGTATTTATCAAAGTAGACTTGTGAGATTTCTTGTCACTTAGGAGCCTTAGCTTTGAAAGAAGAATCCAACCCCTCACCTGTAAAAGCATATTACTCAGGGTCTAGAAGTCCTTTATTTTACTAGTCTACAAACTTCCCCTTTCTGTGCACTGATAGATCACAGAATTAAAACTGCCTTCCAGCATTTTATGTTTTAGATGATATGACTTTGATATTCTTAATGTGTAAATGGGTCATTATAATGTAGAAGTGGAGGTGTTCGAAAGGATTGAAAGTAATAGGTCTTTGCTGGCAGAATTTTACATTACTGTAAAATGTCCTTGGGGAGGTAGCTGTTTACATGATTAACATTTAAAAGTGTCAACAACATAAAAAGGTTGTTTTATTATTAGCCCTGTATGCTTCCAGTTTCTGATTATAATACTAAGAATGATGATTACATTTTTGACATCACTGGACTATTGGTGATAGATATTTTGGCATCAAAAGAAATAGTAAAAGAACTGGGTGATGACATTAGTTAATTTTCCATTATTATAATGAGTTACCTGAGGTTGAGTACATGTGAAGACGAGATTTATTTAGCACACAGGTTTGGAAGCTGAAGGTCCAAACAGCATGGCACCACATCTAGTGAGGACACACATGACAGCATAATTTCTTGGTAGATGGCATCACTGTACTTCTGTGTGTGAGAAGGGAGGGATCACATGGCCATGCAGGAAGCTAGAACTATTAGAGGGGGTAGACATGTTCTTTTTCTGAATGCCCTTTCATGAGAATTAACATAGGTTCCCAGAACAAATACATTAATGCCTTCTGAGGCAGTACCAGCAATACCATAAGAACTTACCAGTAGATCCCCCATCTTAAAGGTCTCTTCACGTCTCTGACATTGCTAGACTGAGGATCAAGCCTCCAACACATAAACCCTTACAGAACAAACTACATTCAAACCATTTTTTCTTTGTTAGGTATCATGGAGTGTGATTCAACTCTTGTTTTTGTTGTTAGGTGCCATTGAGTTGGTATCCAACTCATAGTGATCCTGTGTACACAGGCAAAACACTATTGTAAGTGCTTCTCTGCTGTTCATAGGGTTTTCAATAGGGGATGAATTTTCGGGAGTGGGTTGCCAGGTCCATCTCTCAAGCCTACAGCACCTGGTGTTCCAAAGTGGTCTCCCATCCAAGTAGTAACCAGGCCCAATCCCACTTAGCTTCCAAGATCTGATGGGATTGGACGCCACAAGGCTACGGCTGCAGCCATTCAACTCTTAGTGACCCTATATACAACAGAATGAAACACTACCAACAGCATGCCATGCACACAGTCTTTTTATGTTTTAGTGCGTTTTTGTAGCCACTGAATTTCTTCTCACTTTGAGTTGTGGCACATCAGCAAAAGGAGGTCCCAAGGGCTTTACTCCATTCCCATCATTAAGTTTGACTCTACTTTGAGGAAGCAACACTCCACCAGTTTTTTCTACAATGACTTCCATCCACAGGGCTCATTTTCCAGCACTGTATTTGACAGTGCTTCTCTGCTATTCATAGGGTTTTCAATGGCTAATTAATTGTTTGGGGAGTGAGCTACTGGGTCCTTCTCCTTAGTCTGTCTTAGTCTGGAAGCTCAGGTGACACTTATCCACTATGGCTGGCCCTGCTGGTATCTGAGATCCTGGTGGCATAACTTCTAGCATCACAACAACATGCGATACCCCATAGTATAATAAGCTGACAGATAAGCAGCAGTGACTAAATTATTCAGATGTCCTTATAATTACTATGACTATAGTGATAACTCTATTTTGGGACATTGCCCTTTCTTTTCATCTTTATGGCTACACACTTCCCAGTTAAACATTAGAAGCTTGCTTGCCTTAGTTCGGGAACATAAGTGTGTAGAAATCTGTTGTGTGTTTCCTGTACAAATTCCTGACTCCTTGAAATAGTCATCATCGGGACTAGTTTATCTGGAGTCAATGACTGCATTTGCTAAACTCATTTCTCATTAAAATTCCTCTATCTCTTGATTTGATCTGATACATTTAAACTAATAGAACATATGATTGTGTTTTGTTTAATCCTCAAATTGCGTAAATGTTCTGTAATTGTTATTTATATCTTTTGTCCTTTGGAACAAATATATACTGAGAATTCTTGCCTTATAAAAGTAAGTTGGATCCATATAAGTTAATGACTTTTTTCCTGCAATAAGGATTTTTGAAGACTTGGATGGTTTATGCTTTTTTAACTGAAAAGTGTCTTGAAGTTAAAACTGCTCTAGACCTAGTCAAGTCTATTATCTAGAGCCTCCATGTGTCTGTCAGCTTGTGCTGTAGGGGCTTGCATGTCACTGTGGTGCTGAAAGCTATGACACCAGTATCTCAGATACCAGCAGAGCTATCCATGGTGGACAAGTTTCAGCTGAGCTTCCAGACTAAGACAGACTAGGGAGAAGGACCCTGGAGCCCACTCCCCAAATAATTATTCATCAAAAGCCCTATGAATAGCATAGAAGCACTGTCAAATGCACTGCCAGAAGGTGAGATTCCCCAGGCTTGAACGCTTTTAAGAAATGTCCAGGAAGAGTTGCCTCCTGAAAGTAGAGTCAATCTTAATGAAGGGAATGTAGGAAATCCCCTAGCAAAATCTCCTTTTGCTAATGTGGTATGACTCAAAATGTGAAGAAACATCATGGTTGCAACAATGCGCTCAAACATAAGAAGATTGTATGCATGGCATATTGTTGGGTAGTGTTTCCTTCTGTTGTACAGAGGATTACTATGAGTCAGATACAACTCAGTGGCACCCAACAACAAAAGTAACAATTATCTAGAGCATAGGTCTATAGTCTCTGGGTCACTGACCTGTACTGGGGTCAAAGGAATGAAGTTTCTTGTATATTATAGCCATTCCTCATCACTGAATCTTCTCAAAACCATCCACCCACATGTCACATAACCCCCAGTCTGTAGAAAAATTTCCATGAAACTTGTCCTTGGTGCCACAAATGTTGGGGACTGCTGATATATAGGACACACACACACACACACACACACACACACACACACACACACACACACACACACACGGCTGAGGTCTTATTTAATTAGTTTTACTAGGTTACCACAATTCCTTTTTCTGTAAAAGAGTATATCACTTGTTGCTAGAGGGATATTCCTGGCCAAAAAAATGTATTCTTTAGAGTCATGTAGAAATAAGAGCTAAATAATAATTCCTCTAATTAACTTGGAACAAGTCAAATCTTGCATTTACTTGCTTGAAAACCAGGGTCACTAGTGTCGGTATCAAGTACTGTCTCTTGATTCCATTGCCAATCTGAGTCATTACATTGAAAAAGTTGCCATCTGTTTGTGGCTTCGTAATATAAAAGTTCCATGCATCATTTTGAATTGACTTGGAATGATCACAAAGTGTGTATTTATAGTGAACATATGCTTATTATGTATTGCATTACGATGAGTCAACACAATGGAGTTTTTAGACCCAGAGAGCAAGTTGGCAAACTTAGTGTGCTTACTTCTAATTAAATGTTGGGAAATTCTTTAATTGCACAATTTCCTTAAGATTTTGAATTTACGCTCATAAGGGTGTTTTTTTTTTGCTTTTTTTTTTGTTGTTGTTGTTGTTGTTTTTGTGTGTGTGTGTGTGGTACTGGGGTTTGAACCTAGGTCCTTGTACTTGCATGCTTTGTAAGTGCTGTACCACTGAATTGCACCCCCAGCCCTTTTTTTTTTCCCACTTTTTGAGACAGGGTCTTGCTAAACTACACAGTCTGCCTCTGGTCTTGAACTTGCGATCCTCCTTCCTCCATCTCCCAAGTCACTGGGATTACAGGTGTGCGCCAATGCACCCAGATGACTCATGGTATTTTTAAAGTTTATATTCTAGTTATAGGAGATTCAGGGTATTTTTAATGATAATATTTTCTTGATTTTTTTGCAAATGTATTACATCTACCTGTATAAATATGTATGCATAGATATATACACATATGTAGAGAAATCATCGCATTATTATTGTAGATATTTTTTGTTTAACCAATATCCTTGTTTTTTTTTCTGAATTCAGCCATTGTTTCTTAACATGTGCTAGCATAGAATGACTATGAATGGTGTTATTGTGCTTCAGATACCTTTTCCCAATAGTCTAGAATGGAATAAAAGCCTTTTCTGTATAGCCTAGGCATATGTAACATGTCCCTGAGACATATATTGTCATTGTCAAACATAGTTCCCCTTCTTTCTCTCACTGTGTTTTTATTCTTCTACCTCATAAAGATGATGGATGAGATGGTGATGTGATTACCTTCTTATGGCTCTAGACTTCAGGGAAGTAAACATAGAGTTGATAGCTTTCCAACTTTTACTTCTGAGTTGATTGTTATTCTTGGAATCACCTGTTTTCTCCTGAAATTCTATGAACAGTTTAAGCTTTGTCAAAGCTGAAATGAGGGATTAAGCAACCATAACATAGATGATCTATATTTATTAGCTTATGACTCATTCAAATGTGCCCATAATTTTCACCATAACGTGTAGTTTACTGTCATGTTGGTAATAATAGAGAGGCTTTTGTAAAGTTGTTGAAATAATAAAATATCCTATAATTCTGAAAAAAATACATATTCAATAGGTAGAGAATAGTTTTTGGATAAAAATAGAAATCCACAGTTATCTTAAAGTTTGATTTTATGGGCCAAAAAGCAAATAAATTCCACTTCTCAAAATCCCTTCACCATTTCATATATCCTGCATATAAACCTAATCTTGTTTTCAGTTTTTCTTGACAGATCTAAAACAGTGTACTGCTTCTGTGCCTTTTTATTTCAAGCAGGTAATAAAGTTATTGCAGCAGTGTTTTCAAATCATGGTGAATAATATGTTATGGTAATACATAGGGATAAAATTCAGTATGCAAAATTTGCAATTTCAATGCTGAAATGATTCTTCTAATTTCAGTCCTTTATACAGCAGGAAACAGCTACACAATAGAGATCAAATAGTAGGATTCCACAGATCTTGAAGTTTTAAAAAAGGAATACATATCACATAGTAACTTGAACTGCCAAACTTTTGTTTAATGTAATGATCAACATATTTAGCATCAGAATTTCCTCCTACCCTGGACTAAACTTTATTAAGAAGTATATACATGTATGTGTTATGGTTTAGTATAATTATATATATTTAATATCATTCTCCATATTTTATATTCAGATTACTTTAAAAATGTACATGGGGAAACTGTTTCTATGAAAATGCTTTTAAAAAGTTTTTAATTGATCTCAGTAAAAGATAAAAAAGAATTATGACTAGGCTTGTAGTTGTGGCTTTTTTTTTTTTTTTAAACAAGCTGGATAAATCATTTGATGCCACTTGGTCACTAAGCAATTGCTTAGAAAGTGTTCTTTTGTTCCAGTCAACTAACTCCTTTAATTAAATAGTAACATTTTGTAGGTGCTGTGTATCAATGTCAGAGCAACTGGCTAGCTACATGGGTCAAAGTAGAAAGTACTAACTAAATCTTAACTTTCTGAAGATAATTTCTGTGTCTGTAAATAAAGTTAATAAATGAGTAGGTACACAAACATCATCATTTTCAAATGATCATTGTCATATTGAAGTGGTATACATTTTCTTTTGTGGAATATGTGGTGCTTACATAGATAATATTTCTTATGGTGGCATGTGTAACTCCTTTTAAAAAGTCATTATTGAGTGAGCCATTCACCCTGTAACAGTGATATTGAACTTTTTTAGGCACTGCAAGAAATACTAGAAATGTAATGATGAGAAAGTTTTATGGGCTCATTACAAATTTCATTGGCTTTCAGAAATAAAAGAAAAAGTTACCTCATTCATGTTCTCAAAGTTCTCTAATCATTGCTATTAGCTTTTCAAAATATTTTCTTTTTGTGTTGGTGGTAGTTGATTCCTGCACCTGTCCTCCAAGATATATATTTCACTTTTTAAAATGAAACCTAATAATCCTCAAAATTTGCATTCTTAAGACTTGGATGGAATTCTATTGAATCTATATACTATTATTTGCTATTATTGATGATTTTGATTAAAATTTTACTCTTCTAAAAAAGATTTATAATATCTCCTTGAAATAAATTCCTAGAAATAATTTGATTTGTGAACACATCTTTATTTCTTGATATGTTTTGATAGATTGTTTCCCACAACATTATGCCTCTGATCAAGCTGAGTACTCCAATACTCTCTTACCCTATGCTACTCATATCCATCTGATTACATGGTCACTCTTACAGGGCATTCACTCATTCCTGAAATTCTATTCCATTGCTCTTTCAGTAATGGAAATGTAAGTGAGGTAACTTTAGGTAAGCATAGCATTGCATACCTACTTTACCAACATGAAATTGTATTTGATTATGTCATAGTTCTCTGAAGTTATTTGTGGGCCAGATATTATGAGTATATGCTATGTGTCACATTGTACATATATTCCTATCCATAGTTCAACATAACTATTTGCTAACACTTTTCCAATTTTCAGAGATGATAATAGATGATAATGGTTCTTTTTGATTGATACTGTACTTAGTGCACGTGCTAGTATAGGGGCTTTAAGTCTTAAAATATTCAAATGTTGTGTTGTCTTATCGATCTTTCTTAGACCAGTGAGTGTAAGATTATGAACCACCTGAATGATATAATTTGAAAATGGATCCATCATTTGGATTATTAGGTTTTAAGAGAGATTTTTAATATAAAATTATTTAAAATGTCAATGCACAAATATGTAAATCTAACTTAGTAGTTCATATGAACAAAATTTATAGATATTGCTAGTTACATCATTAACATGAGTAAAAATTATGAGACAGTAGGAAGGAAAGTGAATATAGAAATATTTGCTGTCTAAGGAATTTGTTAGGGCTGAAAATGTCAACTATCAGAAAAGTAACAATGTGAAGATCATGAAAAAGCATGGATTCCAGCAAGGCACAGTGGCTCACACCTGTAATCCCAGCTGCTCAGGAGGTGGAGCCAGGAGGATCGCAAGTGTGAGACCAGAGGCAGTCTGCATAACTTAGCAAGACCCTGTCTCAGAAAAGTAAAAAAAATGGGCTATGGGTGCACCTCAGAGGTCCAACACTTGCAAAGCATGCAAGCTCAAGGCCCTGGGTTCAACCCCTAGTACCACCAAAAAAAAAAAAAAAAAAAAAAAAAAAAAAAAAAAAAAGGCTTGGATTCTTTCATAAACATAGCTGGGTTACAGTTCCTAAATGGGCAGTATAGGAGAAGCCTTGTTAAGTAACCCTAAAAGCTTATAAACATATACTCCATTTTTAGCAACTAAAGAAAAAGGAATTATTTTGGCATGTATATGATACTGAATCACCAAAGAAAGTGCTTCTAATTATGCATAAACTGTTTTTTTTTAATTATTGGAGCAAAAGTTATTTTCCTATTCATGATTGATAGGATTTCAAGTCTCTTGAAGCACTCAAGTACTATTAGATTATGTTATTATCCTATTGAAGTGTAATTTAAAATCATTTAAAAATTTTTAGAGGGACAAGTATGGTGGTACACACCTGTAATCCCAGCAATTTGGGAGTCAGAGGCAGGAGAATGGCAGATTTGAGGTCATAGACAGCCTGCACAACTGAGACCCTGTCTCAATTTAAAAAAATAAAAAAGGGGCTGGAGTACAGCTCGGTGGCATAGGGCTTGCAAAGCATGAACAAGTCCTGGGACTCAGCCCCCCAGTAACACTAAAAATTTCTTAAAAATTAAAAATAAATAAAATTATTATAGGGAAGCTTATAAATACCTCAGTTATGTGGTAGAATGATGTCATTCTTCTTTCAGTTTCTCTAATGTCCATTCTCCTTCACTTGAACATCAGTAAATGATGTGGATGAGTAAGAAACAATAAGAAAACAGGAACATAATGAATTTATTTTTTAAGAGGAACAAGAACCAGATCAAAATTTCAGTGAGAGGAATGATGAAGAAATATACTAACACTGATTTTGAAATGGGCTGTTAATTTAATAAAATGGTAACAAATAAGAAAACAAGATTTTTCTCCATGGAAAAAATGTTGAATTTTTCAGGAATGTGTACACATACAAGGTAAGGGAGTATTGACTCCTGTAGTCATTTCAGTGTTCATTTTGTTTTTATTTCCTTTTACAACTGATAAATAGGAAAAAAGGAAAAAAAAAGAATATACACAAAATCTTTAAACTTTTAAAATTTCTGCTGCTCTGAACTTAACTAGAAAACTTTCTTAGGTGAAATATTTTTTATTCACAAGCTACCTACTAACTGAATAAAAGTAGAATGGAGCTATCGCCTTAGAAGAAGGAAGAAATCATATTCCATGTCTGTAGTAGGCTGAGAAACTCCCCCCCTAGAAATGCCAGGTTCTAATCTTTGGAACCTGAAAATGTTACCTTACCTGGTAAAATAATTTTTGAAGATGTCATTACATTAAGGAATTTGAAATAATGAGAGTATCCTGAATTGTCCATGTGGGCCTTGATGCATGTGTCCATGTAAGCACGAAGCAGAGAGACCTGAATACAGACAAAAGAGGAAAGAGTAATGTAAGCCATGAGACAGAGATTGGAGAAATGTAGCTGAAAGATACATAATAACACCAGCTGCCCCTAGAAGTTAGAAGCAAAGTACTGAGTACTGAGGTTAACCTAGGCTACTGGAAGGAAGCATGGCCTTTTGATATCTTGATTTCTACCCAGTGATGCTGATTTTGGTTTTCTAGGTTCAAGATGATAAGAGCTTTTTTTTTTTTTCCTCTTTTAAGCCATCAAATTTGTGTTAATTTGTTCTAGCAGCCACAGGAAACTAATATCATTGCCTGCTTCTGTAGTGGGAGGGTTAATCTTAGGATACCTTATGTCAAGGACTCTCTCACAAATAAATAAAACAATTAGGAAGGAGACAGGAATGAAAGGTATTTCATTTATTTGGAAAGATGGATTTAGAAGTGTTATTTGCTGTGACATTTACTTTGTTACTGACATTTTCTGGCTTTGTGGCATCTACTACTGATTTTGCCTCTTATTGGTTAACTGAATTTTGATTAAGTGACACACATTTATAAAATACCATTATAACAGGAATAATTGGGTAAGAATATATTTTCATAATGATTTACTTGATTTCAAGACGTTTTTAAAAATTATTTGAAATATAAACAAATAAAGCAATTTGAATATGTAATGAGATTTTATAATAGGTCGGCTCTAGAATAATAAATGTAGGTCATTATTTTAAAGTTAATTGGTAGCATTGGTAAAGTTTATCTTGTATTTTGAGGATTGCATGCTTCACTTGATACCTAGTGTACAATCAGGATTTATTTGTACCACACCTTTGGGTCTGGTAGTATATAAAGTTATGAAGAATATTAATATTGCTGCAGAACAATTACTTGCTCATTTGCTAACTGATTAAAATTCATGCATAATTTATTGAAATGAATAGAGATTTTTATAAATAAATCTCTTGTTCTCAAGGGTCTAAAACAAAATACATATGCAACTATAAGGCTACTTTTTATCTCCAACATAAAATACTTAATATGTAGTGGGATATTAGTCTCATTAATGAGAGTTTCACTTTTTATAATTGTACTCTTAATCAATGTACATGCTTCTTAGCCTCTGTAATATTGCCAGAGTTCCAAATTTGAGTTGTTGCTTTGAATGTCGGACTGTCCCAATTTTTGCCTGACCATAACAAGTGAAATATAAAACTTATCAGAGTGAATTGCTGCCTTTCTTCAGGCCAAGATATTTGTTACATCAAATTCAATTTCTTATTGATTACTAACATTAGTTTTAATATTAATTTCTTGTTTTAAAATTCATACTCTCTGGCAAAGAAAACAAAAAAGCAAGTAGCATGACATGTAGGTGTCGTTGATGTATTTTGAGAAAGTAGAATTTTAAAAATCTTCATGTAATGACTAGTTTATTAATGAGATTATAATGCAAAGTAAAAAAAAGGCATATTCAAGTTTATCATGTTACCATGAATGTCTTTTTTGAAACTAGATCTTCTGATTCCAAATTTCATTTTCTTTATACATCAGGGCTGTAAAGATAGAAGTGGCAGAAGACTATGCCAAAACACTAATGTTGTGTTTTGCTGTAGCCTTTTCCCTTGCTCCCTTCCCTTTCCATCTTCTGTTCTTCTCTTTTCTTTGCTCCTTCTGTGGCAACATTGTGCAAATGTTTTCATGAGTGAGATCTAGCATTCCATAGACACCCGCTGGTCAGATTTCAGAATGCCTGTCAACTTGTAGATCAACCAGGATTTATATTTATAATTCATTTGCCATGTTCTTGTTCATTTATCATGCTAAGTATCAGATCACCTCAGGTCATTGTGGAGCTATAAAATGAGTGAGGCATTGCTGCTCTGGGGGATAACTCAGTGAGCTGTGAATTTAGCATTGTTTCCTACTTTAACTTAAATTAGTTAGTATATGAGCCATCTGGAATGAAAACAAACATTGCACATATGAGGTAACTCAGTTTGTTCGCAAAATACAGACTGCTTTTTAAAAGTGTGTAGCATTTGGACAGCCTAGGAAGGCATTTGCATTTTTCTATTATGTTCATTTCTCTATTCAGTTTCGTTTCAGTTTAGGATTTACAGAACATGTTAGCTTTCTCTTTTTCCCTGTCTACTAAACTTTTGTAAACACTAAATAGGAAAGTTGTTAGACAAGTTGATAAAATTTCATTATATGAAATGGATAGCTGTATCACTTCTGCTGATAGAAGAAAATTCTAAACTATTTTGTTTTCATTTAAGCTTTTCCTTTTGAGAATATGTTCATTGAGTTTGTGAAATTGGAAACCTGGGACAGTTTTATCTACATATTGTTGAAATAATTTGCAAACCACTAAGAACAATTTTGTAGTTAAAATTTATAAATCAGATGTTAAGAACTACTTTTTGATAGAAATTGTTCTAAATGTGTGCAGTTTATATAACAGTTTATCGTCTTTGGTTTTAGTTTTATTTTCATTTTAAACATGAGCACAGTGAATGACAAAGTTATATTACTCATTCAATAGCTAGTTTGAAAGCTATTACCCTAAGAGCCATGATTATTTAAGGGAGCAGAGCTTACTTGTAGTCTTAAAGTGATTTTGAATAAGAAAAAATTGTTACATCTATTATTAATTAGCACAATATACTGTATGTTCACATACAACTCTCAGTTTTTTAAAATAAAAAATTTATCATAACCATTTCCCCTTTATAATATTATATGGATATCCACTGAGCAGAACAGCCTAGTAATTAGTAGTTAATAAATATTTTGCCATGGTATTTTCAGTCGCATCATATGGTTGTGAAAGCTGGACATTGAACAAGGGAGATAGGAAAATAATTGATGCTTTTGAATTATGATACTGGAGACGATTATTGAATATACCATGGACTGGCAAAAGAACCAACAGATCTATCTGTCCTAGAAGTGCAACCAGAGTGTTCCTTAGAAACAAGGAGCTTGGTTGTGTCTTACAAATTTTGGACATGTAGTCAGGAGAGACCAATCCCTGGAGAAAGACATTATGTTTGAAAGAGTAGTGGGTCAACGAAAAAAAGGAAAACTCTTCACCAGATAGATTGACACAATGGGTTTAAACATAAATAAGATTGTGTGCCTGGCACAGAATCAGGAAGTGTTTCAATCTGCTTTACATAGGGTCGCTATGAGTCAAACTCAACTGGATGGCACCTAACAACAACAACAACAAGAATAAATATTTGGCATATGAATTTTGAAGAAATATTTTTGAAAATGATTTTTACCTGTGTAGAGATCCAGACTATGGGAGAAGGGCCTGGCAGTCCACTCCCAAGGCAATCCCAAAGCACTCAGCCATTGAAAACCCTATTAGGGTCACTATGAGTCGGATACCGACTCGACAGCACCTAGCAACAACAACAAGAGATCCAGACTAGCTGGTCTCATCCGTTATGTTGGAGATAATTGCAATCCAGGGGTTTTGCAGCCAGTAACCTTTATCCAGTCAGAATTAAAAGGCAAATCCTAGGCTCTAGCTATAATTTCTTGTTTCATTTCTACCTGCATAAGAACGCAATACCTATAAATAGACTTTTTTCCTTTCCTTTCTCTTCCTTTCCTTTTTATTCCCTTCGCTTACCTCCCTCACTCCCTCCTCCTTTCTTTCCTCTTTCATTTATTCATTGTCATATTTTCCTTGCAATGTGTTGCCATTAAATAGTTTAAAAGATAGTGGCTGTATGTTCTTGACTTCCCTATACTACTTCTCCAGTCCACTCCTATGTGGGTTAGATCAGGAAAGGGAGCATTTTGTAGTTGAATTAAATAATTTTGCTGTATGTGATTTGCTGTAACGCTTAAGAAATAATCCTTAAATGTATTTTGAAGCAATTGCCATTTTATTAAGATTAGCAGTCTTCTTTAAAGCCTTTTAACTTACCTAAGAAGAGTTTGAGAATTTTAAAGAGAGCCCCACCTGATGACAGTATGCCAATTGGAACTTCATGACATCCTATTCCTTGTAGACAGACTACATGGGCAGAGGTAGAGCTGTGGAGTCCTTGGCAGAGCCTGTTCAGTTGCCCCATGCAATATTGTTAAAGGGGAAGAAGTGATCTACTAATACACTTTCCATTATTCCTATAAGTTCAAATGTTGAAATAACTATTTCTCAAATTTCTATCAAGCAAAACATCTTAAGTCATCTAAAAATAAACTGCAGTGTACCTTAGACATTTTAGTTTAGTATGTGATGCATTGTGTCATCACATGCCACTCCCAAAGGCAGTGATATATGGTGATTTGGGATTTTGCCTAAGTGTAAATTTCAAATTCTCACTCTGATGTGAGTGTGTGGAAACATGTCAGCACCTGGCATTCAACTTCAGCTTTTGGCATTGCTATGCCGTCCTCCTAATCTTTTCTGCAGGTGCTGTGACAAAGTAAGAAGCAAAACAAAAACAATAATATTTCTTGGCTGTATTTCATAAATGAAGCAAAATATCAGGGATCAGCTGTACTCTGTTAATAGCTAATGAGAGCTATTCATCCTCAAACATTTTTTTTCTTTATGTCCCTTGTTTAGTTACAGTTTATGTCCTGGAGAGGCATGTTTTTAATGACAGAGAAAACTTGTGCTGTAAAGATCAAAGCCTTCAAAAAGTATTTGCTCTTTAAAAGTGTGGTTGCCAGACCACTCCTATCCCAGTTCTCTTTGAAATATTTCTCATGTGCTCCTAATTAAATCATTCACTTAAGCCTTTAGACTTTAAAAGACATTGATATATCTCTGTATTACAGTGTTGTAGACTTTTATCTAATTAGAGTGCACACTCATCTTTTCTAGAACCACCAAGACCCATTGCTCCTCCCCAGCTGCTTGGAGTTGGTCCTACGTATTTGCTGATTCAACTAAATGCCAATTCCATCATTGGCGATGGTCCCATTATCCTGAAAGAAGTAGAGTATCGAATGACATCAGGATCCTGGACAGAAACCCATGCAGTCAATGCTCCAACTTATAAATTATGGCATTTAGATCCAGATACTGAATATGAGATCCGTGTACTACTTACAAGACCCGGTGAAGGTGGAACAGGACTCCCAGGACCTCCGCTAATCACCAGAACCAAATGTGCAGGTAAGACTGAATAGGAGGCCATTCTATACTGCGGGGGAATCTTGCACATGATACATAACATACTGGAGACATCAAAAGTTCTAAATTGGTGGTGCACGATACAGACACACTATTCTAACAGTTCCAAAGAATCACTTTGATTATGTCATAATTTGAATAATTTAAGAGTAGTGTGAGTTCTTCTTTATTACTAGTCTAGTATTATTATCCTGCAGTCATACCATCATGGCATCTGACCCACTCAGATCTCAGAAGCTAAGCAGGATCAGGCCTGGATTGTACATAGATGGGGGACTGCCTTCAAATACTGGGTGCTGTAGGCTTGAGAGAAGGGCCTGGCAGCGCATTCTCAAAACAATCAGCCGTCACAAACCCTATGAATAGGTGAGAAACACTGACAGTGCTGGGCATGGCACAGAGTTGGGTAGTGCTTCATCTATTGTACATAGTGTTCCTATGACTTAGACCTGACTCTAACGCACCTAACAACAACAACAAAGTGTTATTATGAATCCATAATAATGGACTTTTATGAATTGCCCATGTTTTCAGTCCAAATATCTCTGACAGTTATAGGTCAAAGTTCTTTTGAGAGGGAAGACCTCTTCAGTTCAAGCAAATACTGAAAATATTTTTACCATGTAGATATTATCTGACTCAATAATGTCATCGTCAGTACAGAGGCCATATAATATAGATAAGGAAAGGTACTCCAGAATGCTTCCATGCCATAACTACTCTATGCAGGAGATATTATTGAGAATTGGCTTAGCAGCTTAATATCTGCTATAGAACACAGAAAGGTTTTCTTTACATGTTTAAACTTTGTTATTGGTATCCTCATGCCTGAAACAGAGAGAGTAAACAATATTATGTGAAAAAAATGCAAGAGTAAAAAAGCATAATACATAATTATATTCCTTACTACAGCATATTGTATGATCTACAATTAAAGCAATACTTATTAAATTCCTGATATGCCATAATCCAAAATGAATGTTTTAATCCAACTAACTTTACATATATTAATAGCACCTACTGAAAGATGTTTACTAATAGGAAATTTAACTGCTTGGCCATTAATCTGAAATTTATATAGTAGAGAGTCCCTTAATTTGTTACTTGATATCATACTTCCATCTAGCACTTGAAAAGCATCTTAACTGAGAAGATTTTGGGTAAGTCTCCATGCCTCAGTCTGAATTTCACAATTTGTTTTTGAAAATTGTGTATAGCTACATTCTGCTATTTGAGGTCATATGACAAATTATTTTCATGGTAGTAGATAAACTCCCTCAGGGGAAAGCAAGTTGATCCCACAACCTCAACTAGTCAGAGAAGTTACTGAGAGAGGAAATAATGTGGAAACTGAAAAGTAGTTCACTTTCTGTCCTAAAATTGATATATCATATCAATTTAGTTAGTAAGGCAAAATGTCCAAGAGAGTACAATTTATCGAGGGTATTGCTTATATATATTTTCTAATAAAATTACCTTTTTCTACATTTAATCTTTATCATATATATACAGATTTTAATAGCCATTGATAAGCAGTTATTCTAATGGTCTTTTCCTTGACTTCCTTTCCCTATATCTCTTCCTTTGAACTATATCTGCTTTCTCAATTTTTATTTTTATCAAAATAGGCCTTTAAAGATTAGCAGTACAACACAGTCTATATTACTGTGAAGTATTTTTTGTTCAAACTAGGAATTATGTGAAATTGGCCACTGATGTGAGAGATATGGAGATTACAAGTAAATGAGACTGTGTTTTAAGTCTAGTTATACTGTATAAACTGGATGAAAACACCATGGTAGTGCACACTGATTAACACCTACTGAATGCTTATTTTCAGAGTGCATACTGAACTGCAATAAGGAAATATATGACTGTAAACTGCTTTGTGGTGTTTTATTTGGAGAATAGCCCCATCTGTATGAGAGGGGATATTTTCACTGCTGCTTTCTACCTTATGATATGCCTGGACTTTATAGAATTATATTGATTTCTTTATCTGATTATTTGAGAAACATTTTTTAACTCTATGGAATTAAATGGCATCAGGCTCAATCAGTTGTCACTTCCAACTAGAGAAAGTTTGTTTTTAAAACCATCTTTATCATGTGCTAAATCTTTGTCATACAACTTTATTCCAGTTAATGAATGTCTTCATGTTGTTGTTGTTGTTGTGAAATGCCCTGGAGTCAGGTCCAATTCATAGCAACACTATGTACAAGAGAGCAAATCATTACCTGACACTGTGCCATGCCCAGCACTATTGTCAATGCTTCTCTGCTATTCATAGGGTTTTAAATGACTGATTGTTTTTTGGGCATGGGCAGACAGGTCCTTCTCCCAAGCCTAAGCACCTAGTGTTCCCAAGCAGTCCATCATCCAACTACTAACTAGGCCTGACCCTGCTTAGATCTGAGATGTGAAGCCAGGGGCCAACTGGAAGTATATTGTTGCTAGGTGCCATCAAGTCAAGTCCCACTCATAGTGACCCTCATAGGATTTTCAATAGCTGATGGTTTCAGGATTACTTTAAGAGTGGATTGCCCAGTCCTTCTCCCATCTGGAGGTATAGAGCGTTTTAGTTTTAAAATAATAACTGGAAAGCAGAAGTTGAACACAATTTATAAACGTGATAGATCTAAATATAAAGTCTGTGTTAGCTTAAATTGTGATGTCCTACTGCCTTCCCTCTTCAACATCCGTTTCCCTTTCCCCAAATTTCAAATCCCTCAGTCTTTATCAGCACCACTGTTGGCTGAAACTGGGATCCTTTATCAACAAAATACAACACAACTTATGCTAACTATGGTAATAGCAGATTTTTAATGAAGATTTCAAAAGTTTAAAAATTCTTTGTAATCAATGGAAATGATCCCTTTGAGATCTCAAACACAATCTTTGGTAGAAGTTCTCATTTAATTCTGTTAAATTGCACAGGGGCTTTATACTGGTTGTACATGTGGTACTGCATTCTATATCTATTATAAGATTATAAGCCATTTTATAATCAGGATTGAGAGTACACTACTTTCCAATTTTGGAGTGTTACCATTAATATCATCTAGTTGAATAAATGTTGATTATTTTAAAGTAACCATTTTATTACCTCCTGTTTGTTACACTAACAGGAAACTTTAAAAGTAAGTATTAATACTTCTTAATCCATGTCTGTGTGTCTATGATCACTTTCACATGAAAGTTTTATAAATTACAAAGGAGTGATGATGATTATTTTGTGCCTTTCAGAAATTCTTTTATTTTACTGTATCATAGAGGAACAATTTTTGTGACTGGTCACTATGAGTCAGGCTTGACTCAACAGCACCAAACAACAACTAAATACCAAAGAATAATTCCTATGTAGTATTTTATTTATTTAGTTAGTTAGTTAGTTATTATTTTTTCAGTAGCTGGGGTTGAACCCAGGACCTCAAATATACTTTGCAAGTGCTCTACCAATGTGCTACACCTCTAGCCCATTTCTTTCCTTTCCTTTCCTTTCCTTTCCTTTCCTTTCCTTTCCTTTCCTTTCCTTTCCTTTTCTTTTTCCTTCTTTTCTTTCTGTCAGAGTCTCACTAAATTACTCAAGACTACCACTGGCCTCAAATTTGTTATCCTTCTGCCTCAGCCTTCTGAGTCACTGAGATTACAGGCATACACCACCACATCTGTCTTATTTACTATTTTTTAAATTCCATTTTAATGCATTTAAGCCTGTGACATTTTATTTCTGGCAATAGTAAATGATGTTTACTTAGAAGAAATCTGTCAATTTTTTTCCAGCCAGCCCACTGAAAGGTTTTGCTTAGATGTATAATGAATAAAACTTTACTTTTTGAAGGAAAATGCAAATTTTAATAGCTAAGTATTGATTAGAACTACGTTAGAATTAAGAGATCAATCTGGTGACCACAGAATCTATCATGTTATATTATGTCCACATCAATCCTGTTAATTATATTATCCCAGTTTTGCATTTGGTGAATTTAAGAATAGTGGAAGGGAGTAAAACATTCAGTGACCTATCTAGTGCCAGACAGCTGAGCAGTTGGGGCTCAACCCCATTAGCAGATAATTTAAAAGTCTTAGTTCTTTACCCTCTTTCTTCTAAAACAATTGACATTTTTCACCTCTTAAAATAGATAGAATGAATAAATAAAAACTGTACACCTGGTAAAACCTGGGAGGCATATGGGTTTTTAAAAATAGAGGCTGCATGGGCTAACTTGTTCCCTGAGAAAGCATAGCTTAATATTTGCAGCTTTACTTTTATTGAAAAAGCACAGTAGATTGGTGCTTAATACTCAAATATATGTTATGTTTCAAATAGTTTAAACACTTACAAAAGTAATTTAGCTTATCTTTTTCTAAATATGTCCTGCCTAGTTTGCAAAGCTATTCTGTTTCTAAAGTACATTAAAATCATTTGGTAAGTGCAATTACGTGCTTCAGGGTCTCTTAAGTTGGGGGAAGTGGTAATTACAGCTTCTAGTGGCTGAAGCCACCTATGCCTGCTTCATGCATCTCTATGAACTTGAGGCGGATGATTATTTCACCGTTAAGTCTATATCCTGACCGATGTGATTGTTCACATAATGTTTCTTCAGGCATTTTATATATTTTAAAAAGTGACATAAATATGAAGCTGCTTTAATTGGGAAATAATTCAAAAACTCCATTATACAGCGAAAATATGCTCTTTTGTTTTTTATATTTTTCATTTTATCTGTGTATCTATTTCCTCTGGGTATACCATCTGGTATAGAAAATAAGAAAATTCTGTTTCTTTTTCTTATTAAATGGAAATAAAATACGCCATCATCAGGAATTGTCTGTATTGCATGCTTTGACAATTGTATGTTAAAATTGCTCTTTTAAATTATCATCTGCTTCTGGGTAACCCATTGTGAAATTGCCTCATGATTAACTGACATTTTAGCAGTGTGTCCGTCATATGGAAGGTGAATAGTTCAGAGTGTCCAGAATGTAATGTATTTACACATTTGGTAAACTACACTGTACTCTTATATTGAAGTTCAATCTTCTTGAGCAGTTTTTAGGGAAATGGGTAGAATTATGAAGCAGTGAAAAGGAAACTTCTTCCAAATGTAAACGTTTACTAAAGATGCATTTTTTCTGTCCTAAATCCAAAATGGAAAAAAAAATAGGTATTTATCAGAAATTACAACTTGAGGAATTTTGGCCTTTGGTCTATAGTTTCATCAGAAAAATAGTAACATATTGATTTTTATTCTGGTTCCACATAGTTACTTATCATAAAGACTAGTTATCATTGATGCTGAGCCAGGAGCCTAAAAGAAAATAAACAATTCCTGTAAGAAGTGGCTTGGTTTAATAGTGAAAGGATGACTTGCTATTTGATTTAAATTGAAGGCCTATGTCAATACTTGTTTTGAAAAAAAATTTTAATGTATTTTTTTCTACATGATCTTATGTGTTGTCTTTATTGCTTTTGAGCAAGAATTTAATAAAAGCAATGTGACCATTATTGAAGTCAAGAAAAGTAAAGCTAAAAAATATGTATAAGTAATGGAAATCAGTTCTTCAATTTTGTTAAAAATCAAAAATTGATATCCTAATTTAGATTTATTTCCTTTTAGTGAGTAATAATCTGATTTTGTTTTTCTGATTGTATAGAGAATATTTCTGTTTGAAAACACTCATTTACTCAGAAAGCATTTCCTTGTCTTTTCTTTGTTACCAGTATTAGTATAAGTACTAGACCTTCAAAGTTATGCAAGGCAATGCCTTGCATGTGAGTCCCTCATGGTCACCAGGGACAGACCTGTAAACAAAGTAAAATTCACAGAGATATGAATAGAATCCCAAACAGAGGAAACCACATCCTTAACCCAATTGTAAACACTTCTGATGCTTTTTTGGTTCTGAAAATAGATGGATTCCATGGATGATTGCCTAACTGTGGTTGGATTGTGGCTGCCTGGTAAGCTCTGGTTAGGTCTTACTTGAATCAGTTGTTATACTGCTGTTTTATGAAGCAGACTCACATTACTAGTTCTTCTTTTACAAAGATCATAACATCTCTGAGGAAAATGGTCTGATTTAATGAAAGCCTAGAGGCAAAGAGAACATGAAAACATGCACACACACACACACACACACACACAGAGTGATCTATAATATATATAGTATAATCTCTATAGCATCTCTGTCATTATAGATGAGAAATCTGTGAATTCCTGGAGAACATTAGTGTTTCTGATAATCAAGATTTTTTCTTTTGCTGGGTACCTCAGTACATACCTGGAATCTCAGCAGCTGGCGAGGGTGAGGCAGGAGGATTGTCATTTCAAGGCCAGAGACAATTTCATGTGAGTCTGTATCAAAATAAAAAATAAAGAGGCTGGGCTGGAGCTCAGCATTTGATTAGCATGTGTGAGGCCCAAAGTTCAACTCTGCAGTACTATAACACACACACACACACACACACACACAACACATACCCTTTGATAAAGGAATTTTAAAGATATTTTATTAAGAGATCTAACTTAAGTTTATTGTTTGAATTACTTTCTCTCTTTGAATCTGTAGATTGTCCAGTATTTTTATTCACATAAAATTTATGCTGTAATATATTACTTTAGATGAGAAAATCATGGAAGATTAGATGGATTAGATGGAAGTTCAAAAGCTACTGTATATTTAATGGAACCTATATTTTACAAATTTGATTGAGGGTCCAAGTTGTAAAAATCACTACACTCAGAACTATGGAAGATATAACATTAATAAAACAGGGTTTCTAGTTGTAATCACTTGATAGCCCAGTGTTAAATGGTAAAAATTTGAAACATAATAAATGTAATAAAAATGCAAAATACTTGAAAAATCCAAGTGAGGGACAATTTCTGACCATAAATAAATAAACAAATAAATAATTTTCTCTAAGCACTGTTAAGTTTTTTAATCATACCTGGATTAAAGCTTATGTTGAACAAACCCCTCCTCACCTTTCCCCTAATTCCTTACATATGAAATGATGCATAAAACAAATCCAGCCAGTTGTCACCGTAAGAATGGTTTGTCTTCCTTCTTCCTTTTCCACCATCACATATGGAATCTATATGGACAGAAGGAGGTACTAAAAGGGAAGATATAATTCACATCCTAATTTAAGTCATCAAAATAATTTATCTTTTTCAAACGTCTGGGGCTAATGGATTGTAGAAGTAGTACTCTAAATTTCCAGAGGTGGGGATGGGGAACTTATCAGGCAACTGACATCGGTACATTCTGCTGATGGTCTGTAATGTTAGGACCTGCCAGCACAAGAGTCATGAAAATTGAACAAACATGAAATCATCTGGCCTGTTTTGACTATTACCTCAGGAATAGGATGTACAGTTAATCATACATCTCAGTTTATGGCACATTTCCTTCTAGGTGACATCATCAGTAAAAATGTAATTACCTTTACTAACTAGAGTTGGGTTCTCAGCATGAAATTTTCTCATCTGACTTAAATTGTTGTTGAAAATTGTTGATAGCCAGTGAAAATGGCACTATACTTATTTATCCTTAGTAGTTTAACACATGTTGAGTCTGCTAATGATATCACTAAGTACTCCTTTTATTGGCTTCATTTATTTTTATTGAATTTTGCATACCATAATCAAGCCCAGAGGTGGAAATGACTTGAATAACAGCATTGATGTCATGATATGTCATGGATTTTCCCGCAATTCTTATGACTTTTATTTGATATCAGCAAGTAGAAATAGCTTTTAAAATAAAATGGTATATTAATAATGTCTTAATTGATAATAACACAACAGTGTCTGAAGAAAATGATCTCAGTAGAACTGAGAAGGTATGGATTCCGTAACAAAGTCTAAAGTATAGGGATTGTCTGCACTGAATGCTTTAAAGGATGTGTTAATTATGAAAACATGTTCCAGAGACCTATCTGTGAGCTTCTGACCTCTTTGAAGGTGGTGTCATTGTGGTCATAATGATACAAAAATACCCTCCTAATTTTCTTCCTTTTTACTCGGAGAACCTACCTCTGACTTCAATTGTCATTTCTTACTCACTTCCTTTTTTGAGTTATTAAATGTATTCTTTGATTTAAAATTAAAAAGAGAACTAAATCAGGTGCAGGCAAAGGAAATTGCAATCTTTAGTGGTTTTTTATTGTTTGTTTTGATTTGGCTTTTGGGTAGGAGTTGGTAGGGAGGAAGACAGCTAAATAATTATTTTTGGAACTTGCTGGTCCAGATCCATCCTAATTACAGTTAGCAGTTTGATGAAGGTTGGTTACTTGGTTTAGTTTCTTTTTGGAAAAATGATATTTCTTTCATCATTTGATTTGATACTTTAATCTGAACATGGGATCATCAGGATAATTGACTTATTTATTTTTGCTTTTTTTTTTGTTGTTGTTTTTGTTTTTGTTTTATTTTTTGATGGAGCCTTACTGTGTAGCCTAACCTAACCTAGAAATCACTATGTAGCACAGAGTGGTCTCAAACTCCTCATCCCTGCCTCCACCTCCAACATGATGGATTTACATGTGTGTGTCACCATACCCAGCAGGGGATCATCAGTATAAGATCTCACAATTAGGTCTTTGTTGTTGTAGTATAAGATATGACATTAGTATAGCAAATAATGACCATTACTATAGTTAATAATTGTCATAGGGATGACTCTTCTGTCCTTTTTCCTCTCTTCCAATTTGTATGTAAAACACAAAAAGAAAAAGAACATATTCAAAGGGAAGAAATAATGAGTGAATCCTAAGCTAGAGTCTTATGTGAACCCAATAGAAATGAACTCCAAAGGGTAGGAATTCATGCCTTTCATGTCACCCTAAGCAAAATCTGTGCAAATTTAGCTGTCACTATATATATATATATATATATATATATATATATATATCTCCTAGAAATCATTGCACAATGTCCATTTTAATTGTCTCAGCTAAATCATCAGTGAAGTTGAGCTCAGATGATCCATCTTTCTTTCCTTGGCTCTGTTATTATTTTCTACCTCTATATATTTCCTTTCCACAATAAGAGAATAATAAGCAACCAGAAAATATGCTTATTTTTATGTTATTTAAATAACTCCATTTTAATCAGATACTGTGTTCACTGCTGGTATATCTCACCCTATAATAAATAGTTTATTTTTGTCTTATAGTTTTAGTGGGAGAAAATATAATTGTTCAAGTCCAGCTCCCCTATTAATCACCATTCTGGGCCCTTGGACTCAATAGTAAAGTGATTTGGTCAATATCAAACTACTTGATGAAAAAAGGAAGCCTATCATTCACATTGTATTTTCTTGTTTTCTTTTCCACTGTTGAAACTATCATATATTCTACAATGAAGTCTCTTATTTCTAGGCACTCAAATTCCAAGGAAACATGATCTTAGTAGCTCACATATATTGAGTAGGTACTGTGTGCCAGACACTGGTGTAAACTCTCAGATATAAATCATGCCTAAAACATATTTAAAATGTTAAACATTTTCTTTCACACCATATAGATAATTTGGGCAAAATGCTTGCTTGCCACTGTTTATGACCAGATGAAGCCCACAGTAATATTTGACTTTATTTCATTATAATCTGTTTCATTAAAGGTATTTTCCTGATATTATAGAAAGTACAAGCATGCAGAAAATATCTGAAGGAATTATACAGTGAATACTCCTATACCTATTATTATAATGTACCTTTTGCTATGTTTCTGATAGCAAATATTTATCCATCTTTGCTTTCACCTATTAATACCTTCATTTCTTATGCAAGAGTATTAAATGAAGACTAGATTTCTTGAATTTTTATTAGAATATTTAGAATGATTTGTTTTTTGGAAATATTTCTTCAGTGGTAGTTTAGGAAAAGAATTGAAAGGAGATTTCGGGGAGATTAGAAGGCTGCTACTTCAGGCTAGGTAAAAATTGATCAATGCTGGAACTGAGGTAGTGGAGATAAGAATTCTAATGAAGAGGCAATGTTGAAAAAGATTTGAGAGGTGCACTCGCTAGACTTGGTGACACATTGGAAGTGAATTCTGGCTCTGGAAATTAGGGTGTCTTGACAGATTTCAGTTTGAAGGAGTAAAACTTTGGGGGAAAGTCTTACGAGGAAAATCTCTGTGTTTATTTTGAGAAGTGGGGTAATAGATAGTCAATTATATTCCTGGATCTATGGTTCAATAGAGAGGACAGAGAGTAGCATATACAGATTTGAGAGTCATTACCATTTTTTTCTTTGTGTGAGAGTCATAGGTATGCTATAATTTCCTTGAAATGGAAATTGAAGTAAGTTTATTTCCACTAGAGTTTCTGAAATTATACTTTTTTAGTTTTTTTTTGTTGTTGTTGTTGTTCCATTAGGGAAAATTATACTGTATCCATTAGTATCTTATTGTATGACCTGTTAAGGTCAGAAACTGTTAATGATTTGATAGAGAAACAAGTTTAAAATACATAACAGGATATCAGGATATTCTGTGGTTACAAATTCTTGAACTTATTCAGATATTCTTTATAAAAAGTTATCAACTTGTTGAAATGTAGCATCCATAGATATACTTCAGTTCGTCCTAATAGGTATTTCAGAATATTATGCTAGGGACAGAATCAAAATGTGTCTTAGTGTTGGTTTTCACAGTCCATCCTAGGCATACTTAACAAATAAGCCATATGTTTTTTATCTTCTTTTCAGTATTGCTCTTGTACCTCCCATTGTCCTTCATCTCACAAATTCATGGTGTCCTTTTGTACCACTTGTGTCCTTGAAGTATCTCCATAGAGCAACACTACAGGGGATCTTGTGATTATCAGCAATGCGGACATGCTACTTCTTATTTTTTGGGTACTAATATAGAACAAACTGTTACACTGATAGCTTACTAGAACATCCAATTATAACAACTTCTTTTATCAACTTTGTGTCAAATTCTATACTTCTGTATCTTGATTATAAACTGTAATAATTAGTTTGATTCTTTACATGTTCAAATCAGAACCTCTTTAGGACAAACCTAAATAATCAGCAATTTCTCAGGATTACCTGCCTACACCCATACAATTGTAGCACCTGATCCCAACAGATCTTGGAAGCCAAACAGGGTCAGGCCTGGTTAGTACTTGAGTAGGAGAATGCCTGGGAATACCAGGTAATGTAGGCTCAGGAGAAGGACCCATATTTGGAAGGGAGACTGCCTGCAAATACCAGGTGCTATAGGCTTGGGAAAAGGATCCAAATGATTGTGCACCTAACAATAACAAGGATTATCTGACCTCCCAAACAATCTGCCATCAAAAATCCTATGGATAGTAGAGATGGTACAGTATCAGGTAATGTTTTGTTCCATTGTACATTTAGGGTTGCTATGAGTTGAATTTGACTTTATGTCCCTCAAAAACTACAACAACAACAACAACGGTTTTCACTAGAACATGGGAAATAAAGCACCAATCTCTTTTTCAGTGAAGAGCAGAAAATAAGCATTTCTACCCTGTCAGATTTTAGTGGAATGTTCTTATAAACTAAAAAAGTAGGTCAAGAAGACTAAATAATTGTATTCTAAAAACAGTAGTACAATCATTATCTTAAGGAAATAACTTTACAGTTGCCTATTATTAAAAAGAAAACATGGGGATAATTTTTAGTGATTCATTCCCTAAAACGGTGCCAGTCTTGGAGTATAATGCTAATTATATTGGATAAGTTAATTTACTTTCCACTTTCAAACTGATCTCTTCTTTCATTTACAATATTTTTGTAATTATGTAAATAAGCAATAAGCCCTTTGTAAAGCTGTAGTTAGCCAAATCATCAGTTATTTACTTGTATACAATTTCGGAAAAGATTCTCAAAATATATCAGTATGAGTCTGCTTTCTGTTTGTATAACAGATACCGGAGGTAATCAACTTAAGGGCGAAAGTTTACCTTGTCTCATGGTTTCAAAGTTTTCAGTCCATGATTGATTGGTCCTGTTGCTTTGGGCCTATGGCAGCACATCCTGGCATGAGTTTGTGGCAGAGCAAAAGTATTTATGCATGGCTGGAAAATGAAGGTAAGAACAAGGACTATGTCTTCTTCTAAGTCATACCTCCAGTGACATAAAGACCTCATACTGGTTGCTGCCTCTTAAATTCAACTTGCACATGCTAGGCAAGTGCTCTATCAGTGAGCTGCGATCCTTTTTAAATTTAATTTAATTAATTTGTTTTTTTAATTTTGAGATGGGATCTCACTAAGTCGCACAATCTGCCTCTGACCTCAAACTCATGATTCCCCTGTGTCAGCTTCCTGAGTCACTGAGATTGCATATGTAAGAAACAGTGCACACCTTCCTTTATTATCTTTTAAGAAAATAAATTAGTATCACCACTGTTGTGAAAGTGGCTCTAAGAGAAACAGTCAAATTTGGAAATCTGCTAAACTTTTGGAAATACGCTTTTGACAGAAACATATATACATGAATATATACTTGTGAAAGTGAAGTTAAAGTGGGCCAATGTTACTTTTCTCTCAATTTTAAGATTATAAATTATTCTGATGAAATTTGTTTGGATTTAGAAATATTATCCTAAAAACCAAGATGGCCCTTGGACATAAAAATCATCAATGTCTGAGTAATAAATAAACGTGTGCCTGCCTGCATGTAGCAGAACAACTAAACAGAGCTGCTCCTATGTAGCAAACAGTACATAATATTTTAGTTTTCAGAGAACTAGTAAGGCATTTGTTATATTGTGATTTTTAACAGGGAATATTGCATATGTCTTAGTTTAAAAATGTATTCTCAGCTTGGACAGGTGGTATTTAAGGAGTTTGGAGTGTGAAATGGTTTGGCAGTATAACAAGGCATATTCCAAGTGTCTGCCTTGAAATGAAAGAAAGAGAGTTAGACATTTTCCATTACTACCTACTGTTAAGGTGCTTGCATTATCCCCTAAACAACCTCATGCTTGTGGCAATAACTGTACATTGTCATTTTTTCTGTACTAATGTGAAAGTGCAATTCGATCCTTTTGACAAATACTGCATTAATTCTGGCTTGGCAAATTTTTGTCACTCAAGCCCAGTTGATGTGTAAGTAGGTTGTAACATGTTGGCTGAAATGACTTTGGATTAACTTCATTGAGTGAAGAAAAATTTGACTTGACGTTTCTTTTCCTTTCCATTTCTCCCTCTTCTCCCTCCCACACCCTGTCCTGACCCCTTCTCTGAGTTCAGACTGATCCTATCTCCTTATTTGAAGTAAGCTGTATCATTATACCCAGGAAATGTCTTACAGAGAAACTGAAGGAAGCTTTCAATAGAAATGTGTATTTACTTCTTTGTTTTTTTTTCTTTTCCCAGTAATATGTGTGTGTGTGTGTCCACCTTTAGCAGTGCACAGTCTAAGGGATTCACATTTTTTAAATCTTTTTTGCTTTCTTTCTAGGGCTCTATTTCTGAAGAGACCACTTAAAGTCATACATAATCTGTCAATTGATGTGAAATATGAATATTCTTCCTTTTTGGTTTTAATGATTTTATAGTTACAAATTTAGTTCCTCTAAAATGGCCATCACAATCATCTTGGTTTGAAAGTAATGGCTATAATTTTTTCTTCTTCAGTAACAACATATTCATTTCTCATGGAGAAGTGAGATGTTAGTAACACTCCTGAGAAGAGATCACTTTTCAGGTAAATTGATAAGCCAGGTAGGATCTGTTTGTATTTTTAATACAGTGATTGACTTAAGAAACATTATCTTTAGAAAATGCAGGTTGAAATCAATAGATCACACTTGATTTTCTGGAATATCCCTGTCTAAATAGTGCTGCACTCACTTTTGAATCATCTTTACCAAAATTATATTGTGTCTCATATTAATATTATTAGAAAATTTCTGCATGTGAATAGATCCCCTATCTTGGGAATAGGCACAAATGTGGATCTCTTCCAGTCAGTTGGCCAGGTAGTGGTTTTCCAGTTCTCTTGGCATAAAAAAATTAGCACCTCTAGTGCTGCATCTGTTTGTTGAAACATCTCCACTGGCATTACAACAATACTTGGAGTCTTCTGTTTCCCTAGTTCCTTCAAGGCAGCTTCCACTTTATCCTTCAGTACCATTGGTTCCTGATCATATGCAGCCTCCTGAAATGGTTGGTCATCTACCAGTTCTTTCATTTAATGTCTCTGTTTATTCCTTCCATATTCTTTTGATGTTTCCTCCATCATTTAATATTTCCTTGTGGGCATATGGGTACCATTTTATCACTGATAGCATTGAACATCAGGATCTATCTTGAGATGTCTTTTTTGATGATGAATCCAACCCCATTTCTCTTTAATCTGTCATTTCCAGCATAGTAGATCATATGATTATCTGATTCAGAACGGCTCATTCCAATCCACTCCAGTTCACTGATGCCTAGAATATTGATATTTATGCCCTCTATTTCTGCTTTGATGATTTCTAATTTTCTGAGATTTATACTATGTGCATTCCCCATCCCCATTATTAATCGAGGCTTATAGTCATTCCTTCTCATTTTGAATTGTGCCACATCAACAAATGGAGGTCCTTTGGGCTTTACTCCATTCTCTGGTCATTAAGGTGGACTCCACTTTGAGGAGTAAACTCTTCCCCAGTTGTCTTTTTAGTGCTTTTCATCCTATGGGGTTCATTCTCCAGCACTGTGTCTGACAGTTTTTATCTGCTGATCATAGGGATTTCAATGGCTAATTCTTTCAGGAATGGGCTGCTGGGTCCTTCTCCCTAGACACATGTTTTAGCCTGGAAGTTCAGCTGAAGCCTGTCCACCATGTGTGACCCTGTTGGTATTTGTAATACTGATGGCATAGCTTTCAGCCTCACAACAACATGCAAGCCCCCACAGTATAGCAAACTGACAGATATGTGGGTGATTTTTAAAGTTTTAAAATTTGCATGATAATAAGGATGAGTCCATTTAATAACTAAATATGCCAATGTTATGGCAAGTTAATATTTAGCATTGAGTTCAGGACCCACATACTTTTTCTGATAATAGATAGAATTGAAAATTTTATAAACCTGTGTTTTTTAAGCAACACAATATAGACATGTGGTTATTTTTAAATAAACTTTTGTATACATTTATGGTATGTAACATATATACATACACATACACACATACACATACACACACAGAGAGACACATACACATATAGAAATGATTACTCAAGTGAAAGAATTTAACATTTTTGACACCTTTCACAATTATCTCTTTTGGGAGAAGGCAAGGATACCTGAAATGTACCCTTCAAGCAATTTTCTCATATATATATATATATATATATATATATATATATATATATATATATATTTGTTGACTATAGTCCTCATGCTGCATATTGCATATCCAGACTTAATTATTCTATATAACTGTAAATTTGTACCCTTTGATATTCTCCTCCCTGCTCCAGATGCTTCCTATTTTACTCTGTATTTCTATTTATGTGAACTTTTTTGGTTTTTCTTTTTCTTTTTGGTTTCTCATATAAACTGAGATTATAAAGTATTCTCTGTCTGTATCTGACTTACATAATGTCCTCCAGGTCCATCATGTTGTCCTAAGTGGCAGGCTAATATTCATATCTATGTATACATACATATCTATCTATAATGCATCATTATTCTTTATCCATTCATCCAGTGATAGACCCTAAATTGTTTCCATATTTTGGCTATAGTAAATAATGCTGCAGTTTACATGCACATGCAGGGAAGTGCTATTTTAGTTTCATTTGGGTATATACCCAGAAGAGGGATTGTGGGGTCATATGGTAGTTATATTGATTTTTTTTTTTAAGGAACATCTATAATGTTTTCTGCAATAGCTGTACTTATTTATTTTCCCACCAACAGTGTGCAAGGGTTGATTTTTCTCCATAACCCCTGGGGTTAGCTTTATTTTGAGCAAAATTCTTTTTTCATTTCAATGAAAATGCATGCAAGAATTAAATTGACCTGTTACTTATTTGGGAGAAGTCACAAGACTTATGGCCAAGATTTTTTAAGTATAAGACATTTTTTGACATTTGCTAGTCATATAGAAGCATTTTTGTTTTCCTGCAGTGACTTAGTTTTGAGGAGAATTCAACTTCTGAGGGCCATTTTCTATTTTCCAATTTAAAAAATATTATTTCTCTATGGTTTGAAAATATTAGTTTACATACTTAAACTTTTTCAAAACCGAAAATAATTTGTTCCCAGACTAAAAATCAGTTTTTTTTTTTTTTCACAGTACTGGGGGTTGACCTGTATTACTTTTGGATGTTGTTGTTGTTGTTGTTGTTAGGTGCCGTTGAGTCGGTATCCGACTCATAGTGACCCTCATAGGGTTTTCAATGGCTGAGTGCTTTGGGATTGCCCTGGGAGTGGATTGCCAGGTCCTTCTCCCATTTTTGCGGTGCTGGGAATTGAACTCGGGACCTCAGAGACTGCAGCGCAGCGCTCTACCCACTGAGCCAAATCCCAAGGCATTACTTTTGGATAGCAACACAGTATTACAAATTATATCTTACCTTTATTTGAGGGAGTATAGTAATTTGGAACTACTGAATTGACGTTAAGCAAAGTCAGTGCCAGAAAAACTCAGATTAAGAAAATAATCTTATTTATGATTTTGGTTCAGTTTAAAATGATTATCAAAGCTGTTTTTTATTTGTTGTTGTTTGTTTGTTTGCTTGCTTTTTATTTTTTTTATTTATTCGTTGTTTTAAGGCAGGATCTCACTAGGTCCTCACTATGTAGCCCTGGCTAGCCTGAAACATATGTCAGTCCTCCTGCCTCAACTTCCCTGGGACTATAGGTATGCACCACGGGGCCTGGCTTTCAAAGACCTAGGCAAACTTAAACATAATTAGCTTTGTTAACTTCTGGTATAATTTTTTTAATTTAAGCTTGGAAGCTTAAGATTTATTTAACTTCTTAGAGTTCTTGCCAACAAACAATATGCTAATGTGATCTTTACTATTAAAACTGGATTATTTTTCCTTGGCTGTGCACATATTTCTGTGTCATTTTGCTTTTCTCACCAACTAAGTTGTAGCAGTTTGTTACCTGGGGTGGAATTTTAATTTTTGTTTATGGATAAGGCATAGCACAGACTCCCTCTCTCTCAACTAAAATACTGGGCTGATTCCAAAGAAGTTGTTTGTTTTCACCTTGTTGTTAATTTTGGGAGAAGTTTAATGTTTTATCAGAAGTATTTATACTTTATCCCTACTTATTTCCTGATGATTTTGATAACTCAAGGGACCTTACACAATGGAGAACATACTATCAATGCTAGTTTTTCAGAATATATATTATCATTCAAAAATTTAAAATCTATATTTACATAGGAATGTATATTATTTTCATTCTTCCTACTATCCAGAAGAATTTGAGTTGATTTACTAAAAGATAAAATATTCAACAGAAGAGTAATAAGTTGATAAATAATTTAGTGAGAAAATGATCTTAAGGATAATGAAATAAATTTCGTGGATAATGAAAGTAAATAAGATATTATGTCATAGCATCTGATGTTACAGTAGATTTGATCCCGAATGAATTAGAAGCAAAGGCAAAATCTGTATCATCAATGAATACCTATAATATTATTACTTATAACAGCTAATAAATATAAATTACTCATAACATTAGAAATGGTGTTCAGTATTTGACAGAGATTATTTAATTCTTGCATTGGCCCTGCAAGGTGGTGATGTTATATTTTTACATTTCCACAAATGGTATCTCAAGGAAGTAAATTGTTCTTCCTCAAGGCACACAGGTAATGATTGATCCCAGATGTGAATCCAAACAAGACTCCAAAATCCATAATCTTATCCAGAGAAGTCATTATTTTCATGAGTCAGAAAAATAAGTCTAGATTCTGATGATAGATAATAGAAAGATACATCCTATAGTGTTCAGGTTTGATTCAAAAATAAAATGGAGACCATCCAGAGGAATGCCTATGACATGTACCCTTTGGGCACTCCTTGTGAATATCTTGTTGCTTTACATCACTACCATATTATTTTATCTTAAGGCTATGAGTAAATTGATTTTCTAAAAGGTATATCTCCAATGAGCACTTAATATTAAAACCAAGGCAAAGACTTGTTGGTCAGAGTTCTAGTAACTGTGTCCTTATACAAATCTAGGAGAAATGCTCTCAAAACTGAGAGTTAGCTAGATGCTGTGACACCTACCTGTAATCCCAGCTACCTGGTAGACTGAGATAGGAGTATCATAAGTTCAAGGCCAGAGGCAGCCTGCACAATTTAGCTGTACTGTCTCAAAAAAAAAAAAAAAAAATCAAAACTGATAGCTAACTCTAGAATTCATCTATTATGTAGAATTTTGATAAATATGAAATGTATTTTAAATACTTCAAAATATCTTACGTACCTTTACTTTCCTAACTTCTATTTTTTTAAAAAATCAATATAGAAACATATAAATCTAGTTTATTAGTTTTATGTCTAGAAATTATTCTGCTCTGTGATTTACCATTTAGGTAACATTCCTCTATTGATGGTTATTTAAATTTTTCCAGTTTTTTCAAATAAAAACAATACTATAAACATCTTTATATATGTCTTTTTAAAAGACAAAATGTAACACCAGATAGATTGACACAGTGTATGCAGCAATGGGCTTAAACATAAATAAGCTCGTTTGCCTGGCACAGAATTGGCAAGTGTTTTGATCTGCTGTACATGGGGTCGCTATGAGTTGGACTCGACGGCACCTAACAACAACAACCTGTAACATATAATAAAAATTGTATGTTAATATCATATGGTATATCCATTTCAGTTTTTACTAGATATTGTCAGACCGCATTCCAAAGTATCATATTTATTTATAGTCTAATCTATTACAGTGCCAGTTGCTAAATGTCTTCACTAGTATTCAATATTGTCAAACCTTAAATTTTTGTAGTGTGAATGTATAACTGAAATTAGGTATAAAATTGGGGCTTAGACATATAATTATTTCCATTATTTACCTAATTGCTTAAAGCTAAAATTCTTATTTATTGGCTGTATTCATTTCCTTCATAGTGAATTGTACAACTCAGTGTTCATCTTTTGAAAACTCCCTTTGAGTTTTCATTGTAGTTATTTAGAACATTTTTATTGTCTGAAATTTGTTTGAAAATGTTGAAAACACTTGAATGTCTGCTTATTTTTCTTAAGTTAATTTCATTTTTTATAGACATAAAAATTGCCATTTGGCAAATATTTCTATTCTGTGGCCTTCCTCCCACTTAGAACAATTTGGTAAATGTTTTAAATCTCCCCCTATTTCAGTTATATTATACTTTTTAAAGCAGTGGTCATTACATGCACATCAGCAAACCAACTCATTACAGCTAAAGATTTAAAGGTAGAAATTAACTAAAGACTTAGTTTTGTACTTCATAATAACTCTTTAAAGACGGAAATGTTAATCCTGTATTAATGGTATTGGAACAAATGCATATCATATAGTTCTTTATCGTAAGTTAATAGTATTATGCAGGTTTGCCAGAATAAATTATTATAGAACTGAACAACCAATTTAATAGTAATTTCTCATTCAAATCTCATTTAAAATGGGAAGCTATTAGTAATTCCATATAACCAGTGGATGAAGATTTTATTTTATGAAGAATGCACCTGAGAATAAACAGGCTTAGGAGAACTAGAATTATAGAATCATGCTTTATTTAAGAACAATAAGCATTTTCTTTCCAAAATGGGAGCTACACTTTTGAAACTGAACAACTATTGACTCTGCCTCTTACCTCTATCTCTGATATATCATTAAAGTTCCTTCACAAATATCCTTATTTACTATTCATACGTGCATGTGACGGTTGTTATATAATAGCTTACAGGTAAACACTACTGGGAGAACCATAATTAAGGTTAGCTATAGGATGTTCTCCAACAGAATATGAGGAAGAACAAGAGATTTGCGTGTCAAGGGATGATGATGGAGAAAAGTGGAAAATATTCCTTTAAATCACTGAGGTTTTGAGCACCATCTCTTAGCAGGATTCTGTGCAGATTCTATCATCATCTGTAGCTTCCTAAACTTTGTTTTATTACTCAATTTTCACCATTAATGGACCTCTTCCAGATAGAGTTAACTGTTAACTGGGTATGTCTTCTCTTTTCTTTCATTAATTGAACAGGGATAGAGGTATTTGTCTCATTCTTGAGTTGAAATACAGCCCTCACCAATCATTGGATAATTAGTTATTTCTGAATATATGTGAATCTATTGCTTTCACCTCAGGTTCTTTATGTGTGTGTGTGTGTGTGTGTGTGTGTGTGTGTGTGTGAGAGAGAGAGAGAGAGAGAGAGAGAGAGAGAAAGTGTCAAGACACTTTAAGGGAGTATATGAACTGTGCTTGAGTTCCAGCTTTCCCGCTGCATATATACATGGCAAAGCCTAGAAAACATCCATTGCCCAAAGACACAGAAAGAATATTAGATAAAATAGAATAAAATTACAGGGAAAAATACAAGTTTCAGTTAGTTGGTCATTGTATTATGTATCATATATTTTTATTCACACATATAAGATTTATGTCGAGTGACATAAAACAAATAGTTGATCAGCTTATAAAATGTGAAAGTCTTATGGTCCCACATAATAGATAAACATCAAAACTAGTATCCTTATTAGGTTGTATAATGGTATATTGGCACTTACTGTAATTTAAATGTCATCCTAATTTCCTTTTTTAGTTCTGATGTTAACCTTGTAAGCTCTAAATTGTCTAGCAGTTAATGGTCTGTTATATGAGTTTAATAGTTCTTAGTGAAAGAATATTAGATTATATTATGCAGTTTGAAATGTAACTTGATCTGTACCTCATAATCATAAATATGGCAGTCTTGGTTGAAATTAGAGACTTTTTGTGTGCTAGTGCTATTCATTGAAGAAGTGAATAGGTTTTTAATTTTTTCCATCTTAACAAATATATTTATTTGCTCATCATCATGCCCCTGTTTAGGAGGAGGGGAAAAAGAGAGAAAACAAAAATGAACATACATTATAAACATTAGAATGCTTTTTCTGCAAATCAAAAATTTTAAATTATTATCTTAAAGTTGGTAAATTCAGAATTATTATATTCTGTCAAGTTCCATATATGCCTTTGTCAGATTTTAAGAGAGATTTATTATTTTGTTAAATTTTATAAGACTTAAATTTGAATTGAAGCTAATGTAAATGACAAGAGGGAAATAGAAGCAATTGGCTTGCACTAAACAAGTTTGAATAGTTGTTAATATGAATGACTTTCAGGCAGTGAATGTCAGAGAACAGTAGATTACTTTCTTTACCTCAGGCATTTTAAACCATCTCCTGTGGTAGGAATGACATAATTTCTCTCCCTCTTTCTCTCTTGAAACTGGGAAGCAAAGTAATTGGAGCCTGGTAATTTTGGCCTATGGCTGATGAAGATAAATCATAACGAGCTGTGGAATACACACTGACAATTCACATAGGGCTAGTAGAACATGAACTTTCAGTAAAGCATTAACCAAATATTGTTGCTTTCTGATTTATATTCAAGAAAGCCATGGGACTGTTAATTGTCAATACAACCATCTTTTGATATATCTGACTAAATTTTACATGCCAAACAAATTGTTTCAAAATGTAAGCTATTGTGTTCTTTACAAGTCTTATCCTTTCCATTGTATCCATAATGTGTGGTTTTGAGGTAGCATGTTTGTTTAGCACAAACTATTGGAGGTTTTAAAATAAAAGAGGTAGAAAAGAATTCGAGACCATCTGGTCTGGCCCTTCTCCTTAAGGCTCATAAATGCTTAAATCAACATGAACAGATAGAGGTGTAGTCACCTAAAATTTTACAGAAATAGAGATTCTAAAGCTTTGTTCAATAAGTCATTTTTGAGTTTGATCACTCCAACTGCTAAGGGATTCTGTATTATGTTCAACTTGTTTTATTTAAATCCAACTTCTATTATCATTCTTTAGACTTTTGAAGACTAGCCACAGTGTTTTAATTGATCAACATTAATTTATTAATAAAATATTGTTATTGTTAGGTGCTATCAAGTCGGTATCCAGATCATAGTGACCCTACATACAACAGATGAAACACTATTGTCAGTGCTTCTTTGCTATTCATAGAGTTTTGAATGGCTGATTGTTTTTTGGAAGTGTGTTGCCAGGTCCTTCTTTCAAGCCTACAGCACCTGGTGTTCCCAGGTGTTCTCCCATCCAAGTACTAACCCAGCCCAACCCTGCTTAGCCTCCAAGATCTGATGGTATTGGATGCCACAGTGGTACAGCTGCAGGCATTAACAAAGTATATACTTATTAATATTTATTTACATCATACAACTTATTGATTATGTTCAATGAATTACACACTGTACTAAGTACCTACATTATTGCATTTTGTGCAACAAACAGATGAGCTTGGGTTTTGTTATTTTCATCATAAATTTGGGAGAAGGACCTGGCAGCCTACTTCCAAAACAATCAGCCATTGAAAACCCTATGAATAGCAGAGAAGCACTGACATAGTGCCAGGCATGGCAAAGTGTTGGATAATGTTTCATTCTGTTGTACATACAGTCACTATGAGTCAGACCTGACTCCAGGGTGCCTAACAACAATTATAAATTTAGGAAAGCAAGGTTGAGGCAAGGTCACTAATGTGGCCAAGTCACATGATTAATGAAAAGAGCTACTGCATCTTAGATTCAATTATTTCTATCTCAGCAATTTTACGCTGAACTATTTCCTTTGGGTTGGCCTCTTAGCTCCTTTCTTGTTTGGACTAATTTACCATGGCTATGTTAGTCTCCCACTTTGTATCACTTCATATTCCACTTTCTTCAGCTGATGGTGGTGTGTCTTATGTTTCTCAAACATTTGTTTTCTCTATTACCCCTTACTAGTCATTTTAGAATTACCCTCACTCCCTCCTGATGAGATCTTAAAACCACAAATGTACTGTGTATCTGTTAATTTACTGTATGTAAAATAAATAAATAAAATATTTTTTTCTAGTCTGAGAACCTCCTTGGGAATATTAATAGTTCTGGTTAGAATGAATGGGATGCATTGGTATTATTCTCTCTATTTTATTGCATTAAACATATATTTCATTTAGTGAATATGAGTGATATGATATATTTGCTAGGGTATGAAGAATATTTAAAAATCTGTAGTAATCATGATCTTTTTTAATGATCTGAACTCTGAAATGAGAATTATTTTGAAGAATTGTATAAATATAAGGCATAAGTAAAGTTTAGTGCTTGCATAACAAAATATAACTTGTGCTATTAAAAGAAACTCAGGATATAAGTAAATATAATCGATCCTATTTTGTACATTCTTTAGGCTTTATACAAAATTTTCTGTTTATCTGCAGATATCCTTACTATAAATCTATACTCTATTTTGACATCACAATCTATTACCTTAGGAATGATTGATACCTCACATTTATCTTCACATCTTTGCAGCAGTTTTTTAAGGAGATTGTCAGGAAAAAAATAGACTTCATTGGCATTAGTGGACTTTAAAAATAATGTTCTTCTTTTTATGTTCATCTTCATTTTCTTTTAAAATACACAAGTTGTAAGATGGTACTTCAGAAAGTATAAAAACTTAACTTTCCTTTTGTAATTTCTTTCAAAAATCATATTGGCCTGTGATGCTTTACAAGAAAATCAAATAATGGGGTTTCCACAACTGCTATTTTGTACCTCAAATATAAAATTGCAACTAATAACCAAGCCACTGAAGTAGCTGAATATATCCCAATTTGTCTTCTTATGTAAAAATATCAGCAGTTAGGAATAAGCCTCCTTGGTAGGCTCTCATAATGAGAAAGAAGCCAAAAATGATGGAATTAACTTGGAGTTTTTAAATGTTCTCTGTGAAAAGTTCCTTGTGGTGGGCACAGTGGCACATGCCTGTAATTCCAGCAGCTCGGGAGGCAGAGGCAGGAGGATTGCAAGTTCAAGACCAGAGGCAGTCTTTGTAATTTAGCAAGACCCTATTTCAAAAGTAAAAAGATGTGCAGCTCAGTGGTCCAGCACTTGCAGAGCGTGCAAGTGTGAGGCCCTGGGTTCAACCCCCAGTACCACAAAAAAATAAAAATAAAAATAAAAATAAGAAAGTTCCTTGTCTGGGGCTTTAATCCACTTCATTTGATCAAAAGCGTGGTAAATTGAAAACTGAAACATTTTCTTGCTTTTTGAAATTATGACTAATATTCAGTTATTCACACAGATAAAACCAATGACTTAGGTTTTACAATCTCTTCTTTTTGTAAGTTTCCACTTCTTTTTTTTCTATGGAGGTTATTTTTGTCCTATACTGGATTAGATAACTTTTCACATCAGAAGAGGCATTTCAATAGTGTTTTTGTCACTAAAAACTAATTTTGACTACGGTGACTACCTCAAGTACTTGCAGAAATTATCAGGAGTGCTACATGGTAAATCAAGAGCAGGGGTTTTGACCATGCAAAATGATTTTCATATATATTAATCCTGAGGAGTAAGGTAAATTTCAAAAATTATTACCTGTGAGTGAAACTTAAACTAAATATTACCTTTCCCAGGTATATATTGAAAAGAAGAAGAGTATGTATCGAAGTAAATGAAGTGGAAAAATTAAATAATCTTCCGGTTTAATTGAGGAGGGAAAATAAAAAAAAAAACTCTAACAATTATCTCTTTGATGAAAGTTTGAAGCAGGAAAAGAGAAACTTGAAGTGACCACTATACAAATATGTTTTGAGTGACTTAAAGAGCCATGTATTTGAGAGCATCAATGCTTCATATGGCTTTAAATGAAGAAAAAAAAAATAAGAGTATAGGAAGTAGGAAGCTTATGTTGACCTACATAAATTAACCCATGGTGATTTATTTAAAATGTATATGTATCATGGATAAAGCATTCAGACTTTGCTTTGCTGGCCTTGGCCCTCCTCTATTAAATGTCCACCTTATTCCCTTTCCAAGGTAAACACAGCTCAGCCAATATGAACTCCACACAGAGTCCATTCATGTAACAAGTAGTGATTTTATCATAGATAGCTTAACAATGTTTTTCTTGTGTATTTATATTTATTACCATTGGAAGACGTAAAAATTATATACTTAAGTGGCTGTGGAATATTTTTGACCATGGCATAATAATATAAAAAAATCAGGGTACTTTAGCAGTTAGAGGAATATAGTTTTTTATAGTGTTTGAAGTTTATCTGCTCAACTTGGATCCATTTCATATAATGTATGCTAATCTAATATATTTAGCTATATATCAATAAATCATAATAAAATAATATCTCTTAATACTTTAAGAAGTAATTCTGATAAGTCTTAAAGTATTTCCATTAAAGTTTCCATTGACATAAACTGAAATAACATGTTGAAAGGATGCAATAATATTCAAAAGGTTTAAAGAGATTTTGTGGGAAATCAATAGCCTATGTTCAGACATGAAAGCAGTAATTCTCCAGGGAGGTCAAAAACAACCTCCAGTAATCAGGTAGATTAACACCTCTGGATACAAAGCAGAAGGGATAATTAAAAAGTATAAACAGCTTCACTGTAGTTCAGAATTTGAATAAACTGATTTTCAGAGTTTTATTTCTGATTTGTTTAGAAGATTATGGACCTGGATTAATCCTTTTACATTCTCACAATAATTTAAGCTATTATTAGACCCATTATAAAGGCAATGAAACCAAAATGAAGAGGAGTTAGGTCATTTCTTTTGGGTCACACAGTTATTAAAGAAGAACCCAGGCATCCTGGCTCCACAATCTATGTACTTAAACATGTTGTACTTAACACTGTTGTTCTGAGATACACACATACAGGCATGTATATAAGGACTCATATAAACATAGACAATTAAAACCACTTAGATGTAGATC
Organism: Pedetes capensis; assembly: GCA_007922755.1. Classification (NCBI taxonomy): domain Eukaryota; kingdom Metazoa; phylum Chordata; class Mammalia; order Rodentia; family Pedetidae; genus Pedetes; species Pedetes capensis. Next base: position 537 of record VMDO01014588.1, on the reverse strand, counting down.
CTGAAAATGCTAGAATGGTGTTAAAGATTATTTTTATAATAAATATTTTATATCACATATTTTCTTTTTTGCTTATGTATTTTATTCAGATTAATAATTTATCAAAATTTGTATATATTTTTATATACTTTGATTTTTTAAGAAACTGCACATTTGTTGTTTTTATTTTAGGCACAATGTATAAAGTATTGACTTATTCTAAGATTATACTAAGATTTGTAACTTTGTGACAGATATATTACAGAAAAATAATTACATGACCAAGCACATGAATCAAAATGATAAATTGTGAAAAAAAAAAAGTGGCCATAGAACATCTACTTCTGCTGCTGCTGCTGCTTCTCCTTTTCCTCCTCCTCCTTCCCCCTGCCCCCCTCCTCCCCCTTCCCTTCTCCTCCTCCTCTTCTTCCTCTCCTTCCTCTCCTTCTCCTTCCTCTTCCTCCTCTTCCTCCACTTCCCCTTCCCCTTCCCCTTCTTCCTCTTCTTCCTCTTTTTCCTCCTCCTCCTCCTCCTCCTCCTCCTCCTCCTCCTCCTCCT